>MU260557.1:65000-97500 GCA_020310875.1 Ceratopteris richardii
TCGTATGTTGGTTTTTGACTTTGATAGTTTTTCAACTAAACATGTTACCTCTCAATGTAATTTCTTCACCTTAGTTGAGCCTACCTTGAATTGCAATAGTGTCACATGTGCAAATAAATCTTCATATCCTACCATGGAAGCTAGAAGAATTGTCCTTATTGCTGCTAATGATAGTACATTTATATTGTTAGATGCCTTATATGTTACAAGGATCAAGAATAATCTATTATTAGTGTTACTAGGATCAAGAATAATCTATTATTAGTGTTACCACTGGCAAATTTGTCTTGGTAATAATGTTTGTTGATGATAAGTGTATAGTTCACGATCTTTTTTATGGAAATTTTCATGGAATGATTATGCGTGTATAGTATAGAATCTAGAAACCATTTGAGATGCAGAACTTTGGCATGTATTTTTTGTTCATCTAAATTTTGCCAATTTATTATGCCTTGTGCAAAAGTTTGATATGGTGTCCTCTTTGTCTAGACTTGATACACCATCCATGCATGTTTGTGTGGAATTCATTTTGGGTAAGATGCAATGTTCCTCATTTCCCAAAAATGATATAGTAAGAGCTAAATGAAATATGCAACTTGTTCACATTATGTTTGTGGTTTATGCAAACACCAACTTTTGGTTATTACCTTCACTTCGTGACTTTTATTGATGATTTTTCTAGGCATCCATGGGTCTTCCCATTAAAGACAATGTCCGAAGTACTTACACACTTTAAAAAGTTCCTAATTGTGGCAAAAAATCTATCAACATGTATAATGGGCACCCTCCATTCTGATCGAGGGTGGAATATATTTCTTTTGAATTCAACATATTTTTGGTTGAGCATGGAATAAAACTCTAGCATACAACGTCATATGCAAAACAACAAAATGGTGTTATTGAGAGGAAAAATAGGTCTCTCATGGAAATGTAAATGTGTATAGTCAAAAGTTAGG
Organism: Ceratopteris richardii; assembly: GCA_020310875.1. Taxonomy (NCBI): domain Eukaryota; kingdom Viridiplantae; phylum Streptophyta; class Polypodiopsida; order Polypodiales; family Pteridaceae; genus Ceratopteris; species Ceratopteris richardii. The sequence continues at coordinate 65,957 of MU260557.1, forward strand.
CTTTACCTCATTCGCTAGCTTGGCACCATAATGTGTGTTGCATATGTACTTAATAGGTGTCCTACAAAACCATTATATTCTATAACTCCTTATGAAGCTTGGCATGACTGCAAGTCATCTGTTGTACATCTACACATTTTCTATTTTTTAGCACATGCATTAGTGCACGAGCAATAATGGAGGAAACTGGACGATAAGGCTATGAACTATATTTTTGTTGGGTATATTTTTGAGAGCAAAGGTTAGGGTCTACATCGCCCACAAACTAAATGCATTTTGGTTAGCCATGATGTAGATCTTGTGGAGGATAATGTGCAAACTTTTCTTTCATGTATCAATGAGACATCAATGAGCTCAAAGGATGTGTCTAATACATTATTGCCTCTTTTCATTGGAAGACAATCAAATGTATTTCCTAGCGAGATAACTTCTCGGCCTATGTTTTGAATGAGGACATGTATCATTCCATTTTTTATGTAGATATTCATGATGCACTTACTGATGATAGATTAAATATTGATGAGGCAAAATCTATGCCAAAATGGTCGGTGCAAACTTTGAAACATAGAAAGTTAGATGCATCTTTGCCTTATTGTACTTTGACATGCTTCATGGGTGCTTCCTTTGCATCTGTTTGATATGTAATGGCTATCTATAGCCTTGTGTGATGAGAATGATCTTGGTTCCTTTGATAAAGAAAAAAGATCATAAAATTGGATCGAAGCTATGCTATTAGAATTTGGTGCTATAATTAAGAATGTTACTTGGTCTTTATGTGATTTGCCTCCTGACAAGAAGGACATTGGCATTAAATGGGTTTATAAGTTGAAACACAAGCATGGTGCTAGTATTGATCGCTATAAGGTTAGGCTTGTACCTAAAGAATATGTTTGAGAAAAAGGTATTGATTTTGATGGAACCTTTGTGCCTATGTGCCATATGACAATTGTTTGTAGCATCTACGCACTTGAAGCTCACAATGGTTGCAATGTATATTACTTGGGCATAAAAAATGCATTCTTGAATGGGAAGTTTCATGAAGACGTATATGCTCTTTTGGCTCATGGTTTTGTGCAGAAAGGGTATGAAATAGAATTATGTAGGTTAAAAAAGATATTGTATGGGAAGCAAGCACCACATTATTGTTTGAGAAAATACATGCCTACTAATTAACACATGGATTTCAAAACATTCCAATTGAAAACACCTTGTATGTAAAGCATATAGATAATGCACTTCTTATCATTGTTGTTTTTGTAGATGATACATTGATCATGATCCTAATGAGATGCATATTTCTAATTTTAAACTTGACTTGGATACCTCTTTTAAAATGTCAAATTTGGGGTATCTACATCATTATTTGGGCATTCAATTTATGCGAGTTGATCATGGCATTAGTTTAGGTCAAACTAAATACATTGACACTTTATTGCAATGTTTTGGCTTGACGATTATAGATTTGTTGCCACTCCCATGGAAAAAATTTATGATTGAGTCTTCATGAAGGTGGAGATGCATTTGATGTTGATCTCTATCAAGAAGCTGTTGGATGCCTTATTCACGTATGCATCGCTTGGCCTAACATTTTAATTTTTGTCTCTTAGATGAGCAAATTTATGCACAACATAAGAGTTAAGCATTACAAGTAGTTAATCATATCTTTTGTCACTTATGTAGTGCCCAATAGTTTGGGTTGTTTTATCTTAAGGGGGATTAGTACCACTAGATCTACATGTTAGTGGTTTTTGCTTCATGCTTGGTAGCTCATGCATATCTTAGTTGATCAAGAAGCAACCTATTGTCACTACTTCTAGTTGTGAGGGTGAGTATAAGGAAATTTTAATAGTTACTTCTAAGTGTGTGTGGCTCAAATGCCTTATGGATGACTTGTGTGTCGGTTAGAACTCTACCACCACCATATTTATTGATAGTTTGAGCACATGGGAAGTTGCAAGGAACCTAGCATTTCATGCTTGCACTAAGCACATGAGGTGCATTAACATTATGTTAAGGAAAGACCTTCTACTAGAGAGATCAATTCGATGTATGTGCCCACACAAGATAATGTTGGAGACCTTTTTACAAAGGCTCTGCCTCATGAGAAATTTGAAGCTTTTCACAAGTGTTGGGCTTACTCCCTTTTGTGGATTGGCCTTAGTCCACGTTGGTTATCACTTCCTTATACATGAGTGTCAACCCCTTGTTCACTGTATCACTCCTAGAGGGGTATTTGGTATTATATTTTGTTAGTGATGTGTGTAAGTAAACTTAGGACTTCCAGGGCATTTTTTTTTTCCCTCTTTGGGAGGTTTTTTCCCTTGGCTTGTGCATAACCCCATAATCCTAAAGTGCTAGTTATGCTTGTACATTCCACACTTTGTAATACACTCTTTATTGTGCTCCTAATCTTCTTCTTTTTCCTTATGCTATTTTTGTGCACTTTTGATCCACAAACTTCGACATAAATGATGAATTAAAGGGCTCAAGATGGGAGATTACAAGGTACAGATCTAAGATATGCTAGCTCAACTCAGTGTTTGGATCGGTGTGGAAGTCATCTATAAATAGGCCGGTGGAGGAGTGGCCTTTTGTGGATGGCTAAACGTGGATGGTTTACATGGCTTAGGTTGGTTTAGTAGACTTGATAAATATGAAGATGCCCTTAGTTAGACAAGGAATATTTTAGGGAATATTCCCTTCACCATCGATGGGAAGTGTTTGTTCTCAAAGAATGAGCACCTAGTACCTAGCCATTAATCAATTAATTGTGCATCAATTCTGTATCATTTGAATCACACACATGCACACATAGACTGGTGCGCACTTTGCATCTCCATCCCTCAATGATCGATTTTTCAAATGATCAATTGTCTAAAAGCTACCACTTCCATTGCAATCACAGTTAGTCTAATCATAGGGCCCACACATGGAGCATATTTTAGGTGATTGAAGATCACATTTCAAGTGACTTGAAAAATGTATTAGATACATACGATAATTTTATGGCCAAATTTTAGATGACTTTATTGGACTCTATGTTAATAAATTTATGCACATATGATGATTTGGTAACCAATTTCTTGATGATTTCATGAGATTTCAATATAAAATAAAAATTAGAAGAAACATATAAACAAAACAATAGAAAAATATCCATGAAAACATAAACCATAAAAATATTCTTAATAACATAACGTTTTGAGTAAGACATATATATATATATATATATATGAATAAATAGTATAATAATTAAATATAAAACCAAAATATAAATGTAAAAAAATAGTCAAAAAACATGAGTATGAAAATATAAAAAGTTTCGAAAGAGTGTAAATAACATGCACATTTTATGGAATAAAATAGAAATATAAAAAAAGTATAATTTAAGGAAATATACAAACAACGTAAAAAAAGGTATTATATAAGTCTATATGTAAATAAAATAAAATATGAATATATATATCGGAAATATAAAAAAATGTAAATAAGCATATATATTTTAAAAGTCATAGAACGAACGTGAATAAAATATACATATATAAATGCATCAAAAGGAAAATAAAATAATAAATATAAAAAAAAAACTAAAATCTAATATAATTTAAACAAAATATAAATATAAGAATATACTAAAAAGTAAAGTATGAATATATAGGTATAAAGGATGTTGATAAAGACATTTTTTGAATGATAAAAAAAAAATCCAAATAATAATGCAATCGAAAATACATTCTAAATCACATATTTAAAGAAAACATAGAATTTGAAAATAAAAACACAAATTAGAATAAACGTGTAAAAAAAATTCTCACTTTTACTACTATATCTTCCCCTAAACAGAAACAAATGAAAGGTAGCTGAACTTCGGGTGATCTGAATGGAATTGTCCACCAATCACTTGGAGCCATTAGTCTAGCCCCGAAAATAACCATTTTCAGCCTGTCTCAATGAAAATGCTCCATGTCCAATCTCTATATTGACGCTTAGTGTGTCCGGATGGTTTGAGTGCAGCAGGAGTGATTCGGGTTTCGGAAGGTTAGGACCTTCGTTTTTTGTTTTTCCCTGAAAAAGAACGTATTATTATAATAGTTCGGTCCTTTTTCTTCCTTATCCTGCATTGCTATTTCCGAATTTGAGTTCCAATTGTCCTGCATTCCTAGCTCCGGACGCTTACTGTGCCCGTATACTTTGAGGTGCAGCAGTAATGATTCGGATTTCGGAACGCTAGGGACCTTTGTTGTTTGTCTTCCCCCAGAAAAAGAAACTACGCGTAATAATTTGATTCTTTTGCTACCCGAAGCAGTTATCCTTCATTCCTACCTCCGAGTTTGAGATTTTGATCCACCGAGAACGAAACTTTTTAAAAATGGCTACGAGAGAGAGAAGGTAACTATTGCCTCCTGCCTCTTTGATTGATTATTGATTATTTTCAGAAGTATCTGGGGGAACCTGGGTAGATACGTTCATTACGACGTTTCGTGGTACGTTTCTTTGCGTGGAGTTAGTGAGTCATGGTTCTATATAATGAATTATGATCCTTGCAGGTTCAAGTCCTTTATTTAACGAGCACTTAACATTATTCCATCTTCTGGATCCATATGGGAACATTGATTGGTGAGTCATCTCTTACTATGTGGTATGTGTTTTTGGGTTTGGTGCTTCTCAAGAGTTCCCTACTATAATCTTATTTCATTTGTGTCAACACCCTACACTATTAGACAGGAAAGTAGGGCCCAGAAGGAAAAATCCAACTTATTGCAGTGAAATAGTGAAAGTATTTCTTTTCTCAAGTTGTTGTTCGCCATATATCCACCTTTATCTTGGTTTAAGCCTCTTATCTCCATCATTCCTTTTGTGCAACAAAGAATAAGAAACTTGGATATACATCGACATGTTTTACCCCGGGATACTTCAGTGCTGGACATGAAAGTCATAGATTTTTGGGAACCGTCAACAAACTTAGAAAGTTATAGGAAATGGCACCACCTACATATGTCAACAATAGAAAGTACAAATATATTGCATGAAATCGCATCATTTTCTCACCCACGTCCCCCCCCCTTGATTACGCCCATATCCATGGGGATGTTCCCTCTCAAACTCCACTTTGAGCCCTTCAAGGGAAAGGCGTAAGAGAGTGAAAAGAGTGCAATTGACTCATGGCTAGTAAGATGGACAACCTTCATTGGTATGTATAGGTGCTATATGCCTAGGGGATCAACCACTTGAAGTTCATGTCGAAGGGAAACACATATCATTGGTGGTTCGAGGCCCCAACTCAAGATGTAGCTTTCCACTTGGGTAGACTTTCAACCAGTCTTTTGAGATTGGTTCACACAAATCGGTCGGATTGAGAGTTTTAGGAAGCTTTTCAAATGGGAGATGGGAAATGACCATCATATGTATGCTTGTAGGATTTCATGGACTTAGTCAAGAAGACAAAGGTCCTTTATGAGACCTAGATGCGCTACATATTTCGGTTATTGTTATTGCATGTGTACCAAAACTAGGTACTATGGAATCCTGTTGCTTTATCAAATGACATCTTCATGTACAAAAAGAAGAACTATAATATTACTTGGATGATTTCTCGGGGTAGCGAGTTAGATAGGGAGCTTTTGAACCATGGTACCCCAAGGAAGATGAGTTGCATAGATGCATCCATTGTATAGGGAGCTCACAGCTGCCATCAAACCAATCACTTCGAAGGTGATATCTCTTGTCCAAAGAGGAAGAAATGGAAGCCATCGGCATGAGATATTCTTATGGAAGACATTGTAGTCAATGCCATGATAGATACATGTATGTCGAATTGTGATTAAGAGGTATTTCGTGCATGTACGAGTGCTAGTTGGCAAGCACATAGGATTATGTTTGGTTCATACAAGTTGCAATGTGTTTAGGGAGAGAGATGAGACAAATCATTGCAATCTTATTTGAGAATGACTCCACATATAACTTTATTTACGTTGCATGTAGGCATATAGGTTAGACACCGATTCGGTAGACCACCCATATGTGGTTTGATGCAGACAATAGGAAGAATGAGAGATAGGTAGAGATTGTAATGAAGCCCTATCTTTGTTTATAGCAATATAATGAAGAGAGAGATTTTGGGATCATGAACCTTGAGCATGTGGATGTTATTTGGGTCATGGCGAAAGAAGAAAGTGTCTATGGACTATGTATGACCCACTATTTCTTATGTATTAGATGATGCATATGATGTTATTGAGGGGTGCATATCATGTGACTGAGGGGTGCATATCATGTGATTGAGGGGTATTCTAACACTACCCCTGCTGTTCTAACACTACCCCTTGTATAAATAAGGTCAATTCGTTATTAGATAGTGAGGTTAGATTTAGATGTTACCATCATGTTACCATCATGATTTAGATGTTACCATCATGTTTTTTCACATTAAATATTATATGTTTGATTTTTCTTTTGTGTGATGCTTCAATGACATCTTGGTATATAGCAAGAACTTAGACCTTAGTTGATCATGATCAACATCTTTGCCTTATCTTTGTATTTTTCAGATGAGAAATTATATGCTAAGTAAAGTTCCCTTTTTTTTTTTTGGCTTGAGGCCATAGCGTTGTTGCTTGAAGCTCTTAGATTTAGCCCATAAGCACCAAGCTTGAGCCTTGAAGCTTCAGCCCATTGCAAAGGGCCCGTAAGGTTCTAACTCCATTGCTTCAGCCCATCAACTTGCATCAATCCATTTCTTCAGCCCATTGCATTAGCCTATAACTTCCAAGTTCACTCCACTCTTGACTGCTTCAATCTTAAGTGTTGAAGTTCTTTAGTGTTGAAACTTCCAAGGTCAGCCCATGCATCTCTTGGAAAACAATGTTAGAATAGCTTCGAATGCTTAAAAGTGCTAAATTTCTAGCAACCCTAATTTTGAGACTTGGTCAAATTTTGGTAAAAAATGGTCAAAAGTTTTTATTGCCTCATTCGATAGTACTCTATTAGAGCTTTCTATTGGTATATAACATTGCACCATTGTGACTTGAAAGTCAAATCCTAATTACTATTCTAAATTGTGCTTTTCATCATATTTTGATCAAGGGTCTAGATTCAACCAATCAAAAAGCATAAGATCAATGGTCCTAACATAATTGACCAAAAGCCATCAATTAGAAAGGAAAATTAGATTTTTTAATAGGAAAAAAGCACTCCGGAAATTTGCGCCGCAAATTTCAGGATGGCTTTTTTGGATTGCTTTTTGCTCTTTTTGGAGCTTTTTCGTGGGGCAGGCTCAAGCTATACAAAGAGATGGTCATAGCACACTTCAAGCATCAACGTCAAGCTACTCTCACACAGCTGTAGGGTTTTGAGCTAGGAAAACTCTTGGAGGAGATAGTGCAACTTGAAGGAGTTTTTGGTAGCCAACTCTTCATCTTCTTCATACCAGTAAGTGTATTTGTTGATTTTGTGAACATTAGCTTCATATTTTAGGGTTTCTCCATGTGTTACTGTGTATGGGGTATCTTCCTATTGCATCAATGTGAGAAGGTTCCATAGCTGTAGCTCAAATTTTAGATTAGGGTTTGCTGTGATGACTGTTTTTGACAGTTTACACACTTCATATTGCACATATTCTCTCACTAATATCTCTTAGACACTCTTTCTCTACATTTTGTATCTAGAACCCTTTTCTTTCAGTTTATATTCAATTTTGTATCATTACACACATTGTATATTGGCATTTAACATTTTATTATTGTGTAGTTAGCATTCGATTGCCAGACTTTTGAAAAGTATTTTCCCTCTATTCTATTGTCATTCATCTCATTTTAATTTGGTCAAGGTGTGTTATGTGCTAAGGTTCTTAAGTGTTGGAAAGGTCTTGATTAACCTACGATTATTATTTGGCCCGACCATACTTCCAACATCATCAACCCATTACTCTTTCCTTGAATTTTATCATATGTCTCGAACTCCATCCGTCTTATGGGATGTCCACAATATTGGTCACTCTTTGCAAAGTAATCCAAACACCTTCGATTCATAGTGTGATCGAGAGATATAAGTCGTAAGATTTAAATCGAAATTTAATCGTCTAGGTCAACTCAAAATAAAAATGGGGTTTCTTACCCAGTCAAAGAGATTTTTATTTTTTTCATAGAAAGTATAGATATACTGTATAGAAACATAATTATATGAAGCTTCAAGCATAGTCAATTAGATGATATATAATAGTGAATTAAATGTAAAACATTCGTCATTTCATCACAATTCATAAGAATGCGAAGACGTGAATCAAGAAACTTTTAAGTACACTTTATAAGTTACCACAAGTGACAACAAACATGATCCATGAATGATTAAAACTATAAGTACTATAAACATAGCATAAAGAGTCAGAATAATATGGAACCTTGAAAGTGGAATTTGAATACATCATGAGTCATGAACAATAACAATAAAATGTGAAGAGTCGAGAATTGGAAGTCAAGGCTCGGACTCTGCATCTACAATGTCATCTATCCCAATATCCTCATCGAATGAACTAGCCCATGAGGAGGTAGATCTACTATCACTATGAAGATCCATGACTCTCTCTATTTCCGCAAGTGAATCATCATCATCATCACTGTGAGATGATGCTCATCTCTTCTCCCAATCCTCTGGTAGACTAGTGTCTGGATCTGGACAGATGGTGCATCCTCCTCTTCTCCCACCTCGACGAAAGCCATCTTCCTAGGTCTCTGAATAGTAGATGGTGCATGAGAATCTATTGAACATGCAATAAAGTATAATTATAAGTATAAAATTCATTCTTAAAAATTAACATCGAAACTTAAACCTTAAGATCTTATACCTATCATATGTCATAGACTAGTCATCATAGATAATAGTCTATAAAAATTAGAATATAGCGGTTGTGTTTCCTCTTGTTCTTTTTCGTGTTTGTCTCACAAATAATTGAGACTCTCTAAATAGCATGGAAAAGATATTCTTCTCTAGTACGAGGATTTGAGGGTTATCTTTCATTTTGGAAATATCAATGGAATCCACATTCACCTAAAAATCCAATAAAATATGTATTTAATCAATGGTCAAGAATTTAAGCTAACAGATTGCAACAATTCAAAACAAATCACAAATACCTATAGCGGTGCAATGTGGGTTCCTTTGCTCTCCAACAACTTGAGATTATAGTATGTACACTAGTTTCTCAAGTTATTGTGGGTTCAATCTGTTTCTCTTTTTTGTGTGAAACAAAGCCCACGTGCTCTTGTTCCTTTTGCTTGGCCAGTACTACAATCTTGAGATAAAATCTGTAGTGTTAATTTCCTCTATGAAGAGGAATATGAGTCATGATAATTTATATAGATAAGTATAATGATTCCATCATAATAATAATAGAAAAGAAATCATATCTTTGGAGAAACATACCAATAGAGGAGTACCAACACCATGTATTTCCCACCAATCGTGATGAATAAGAAAACAAGCACCTCGGGCTCGCTCAGTGACTCGCACCGGCCCGTCGGTAGGGTGACTTGCTTGAACGTTTGTTCTCTTGCTTGAAAGCAGAAGATCACTTGTTGAATGAAAAGCTTTCTTGCATTAGAAAGAAAACGCTTACAAAAGAAACGACTTAAGCCGGCCCGCGTTGAGCGTCGCGGGTAAACGCGTTACAGTGAGCCGGCCCGCGTTAAGCGTCGCGGGCAAACGCGTGCAACGGCCCCTCGATGGCACAACGGCGCTTTCGAGAGGTGCGTGCAGAGGGGACTAGCACGAAGGCTACCGCACGTTGAGCGCAAGGATCGCTTGGTTCACTTGGGTCACTTGGGTCGGAGGCTCACTATGTCCCCCTATAAGTACTTGCAATTTGGCGCCGGTCGGCAAACCACACAAGCACCAATAGAGGCTTGATAGAAATACAAGAAGGGGGGGAGGCTCTTGCCCACGGGTTGTCACATATTCTCCCCCGCTTTGAAGAGCTTTGCGTCCTCGTAAAGCTAAGGTATTCGCGCCTGGGATGTTGAAGGATGGGTCGTTTGAAACGCCTCAATAAGGGCTTGGGCTGTTGGAGGCATGCTGTTTTTACTTACCCATGTTGCTTCTTTGAGGAGTCTTCCACGACACTTATCAGAAATTGAGTGCTGTTCTCTTTAAGTATCAACTCTGCTTGTCTTTGTTCAATTGGATCTTCCACCAAAGTGACTTGACGTCTGAAACGAGTATCAGGGCGGAAGCGTTTTAGCAAACTAACATGGAAAGAGTTGTGGATATGAATTTCGGGTGGAAGATCAAGCTGGTATGTAACTTGATTGAATCGGTGACTAATCCTGTACGGCCCATAGTACCTGTGATTGAACTTGGGAGTGAAATTCCTGGGCAAAATGATGTTCTTGGCATTCACGAGAACTAGTTCACCCACTTGATAATCGGGAGCCTCTGTACGGTTCTGATTGGCAATTCTAACCATCCTTTCTTTGCTCTTGATTAGAGCTTCCTTTGCTTGACGAAGCTTGGCTTGCCAGTCTCGTAAAAAATTTCCACACTCGCGGTCTGCTGCTACTAGCACTTCATCTGACATGAGTGCCATGGGTGTGATTACACTCTTGCCGGTGGCCACCTCGAACGGTGACATAGGTGTACTTGAATGGATGGAGCTGTTATAGTGGAATTCTAAAATATCTAAGTGCTTGGCCCAATCTTTCTGGTCTGCTTGTACATAACTTCTTAGGTAATTCTCTACTGTTTGATTGATTCGTTCCGTTTGCCCATCTGTCTCGGGGTGATAGGCTGTTTGCCCATCTGTCTCGGGGTGATAGGCCGATGAGAATCTGAGTTGAGTGCCCAGAATTGAGAATAATTCACGCCATAAATCGCTCATAAACCTGGTGTCACGATCTGAAACAATAGCCAACGGAAGGCCATGATATTTGAATACCTTTTGAAAGAACGTATGTGCTACCACCTTTGCCGGCATGGGTGGCTTCATAGGTATAAAGTGTGCTTGCTTTGAAAAATAGTCTACCACTGCTAGAATTGCATTATGTCTGTCTGATGTTGGCAAATCTGTTATGAAATCCATACTTACCATGTCCCAAGGTCTATTCGGGACCGGCATCGGCTGAAGTAAGCCTTCCGGTTTTATCTTCCGTTGTCTTACTAACTGGCAAGTAGGGCACGTTTGTACATATTCAATTACATCTTCTTTCATCTTTGGCCAAAACACATGCTCCTTTAGGTACTCATAACTTCTACGTTGACCGCCATGCCCTGCAAGCTGACAGTCATGTGCTTCCCATAAAAGCATCCTCTGTAATTCTGCATTGTCTGGTATATAAATCTTTCCCTTTCGATATAACATGTTGTTCATAAACGTGTATTTCCCTTTGTGGTCTAAACTTGAGTGCACATCTTTGACTAACCTCTGTATCTCAGGATCCGCTTGTTGCAATCTTCGAATTTGATCTTTTGTCTTACTTTCGGCCATGGAAATTGCGGCCAAGGTTGGTCTTCTACTCAGGGCATTTGGCATAACGTTTTGCTTCCCCGGTTTGTGAATGATGTCTATATCAAATTCAGCCAAGAAATCTTGCCATCTTGCTTGCTTGGGAGATAACTTGGGCTGCGTGCAAAAATACTTCAATGAGATGTTATCTGTGTATATCTTCGTGTGTTTGTCTTGAACATAGTGACGCCACTTTCGCAAACAGTGGATCACCGCGAGCATCTCCTTCTCGTGAGTGCTCCATCTTAATTCTGTACCTGAAAACTTGTGTGATTCGTATGCCACAAGGCCTCCCTCTTGCATAAGGACCCCTCCAATCGCTAATCCTGAAGCATCTGTATGAATCTCGAACTCTTTATCGAACTCTGGCAACTTCAACACAGGAGCTTCGCACATCACCTGTTTGAGCTGCTCAAAGGCGTCTTGTTCCTTAGGCCCCCACACAAAGCATCCCTTTCCTTTGGTTAACTCTGTGAGCGGAGCGGCTACCTTGCTAAAATCCTTTATGAACTTCCTTGGAAACTGGCAGAAACCTATGAATTCCCTTACTTCCCTTACTGTTCGAGGCGGAGCCCATTGCCTAACTGCTGCGATTTTGTGAGGATCTATCATCACTCCTTGGTCTGAGACTATGAAACCCAAAAATTCAACTGAAGTCATGGCAAACTCGCACTTCTCTGGTTTAGCATAGAGCTGTCTTTCCCTTAGGCATTGAAGTACGGCTCTTACGTGATCCAAGTGTTCTTCAAGAGTGTGGCTATATATCAAGAGGTCGTCTATGTAGATGATCAGGAACTCATCTAACATGTCTCTGAACCCGTCGTTCATCTCTCGGCAGAACGTGCCTGGAGCGCAGTGAGTCCAAAAGCCATGACCAACCACTCGTAACTGCCATAGCGAGTCCTGAACGCAGTCTTCTCAATGTCCTGTTCTGCTATGCGGATCTGATGATATCCGGATCTTAGATCTATTCGTGAAAAGAACTTTGCCTGACCCAATCGGTCCATCAATTCATCCATGACTGGCACTGGATATTTCGTCTTGACGGTGATCTTGTTCAAGGCCCGATAATCCACGCATAACCGCATGCTTCCATCTTTCTTCTTGACAAATAAGACAGGAGCACCGTGGGGTGAACTACTAGGCCGAATAAAACCTTGTTGTTCCAGTTCCACTAGTTGCCGTTTTAACTCTTTTAAATCCGTCTCATTCATTCTGTAAGGTGCTTTGGCCGGTGGAGCTTGGCCTGGTGTTACTTCAATTCTGTGTTGGACTTGCGTGAGGGGTGGCAGCCCACTTGGTAACTGACTTGGCAGCACATCTTCAAATTCTCTAAGTACTTCATGAATTCTTCTATATCCGACCTTCATCTTTTCGTTTTCTCTTTCGTCAATGTCAATGGGGTTACATTTTATCACACACAAATGGGCTTGAGCTCCTTGCTTCATCGCCCTTTCTACTTGCTTGGCCGTCATCGACCCTTGCGTTTGTTGTCTTCTTTCTGCCCTTGTCACTGCGGCTACCAATTTCATCTTCCCTGCTTCTAAATTCAATTTCTTGTTCCCTTTTCCTTGACTGCTTGAGGGCACACACTCCTGGTGCATAGATGCCTTACCTTTCCTCTGTCTGTCTACCTCCTCTTTCGTCATGGGAGGAGCGACGGCCTTGTGTTTCACTTCTTGCGACTTCGATCTTGGGTTCTCTACCACTTCTGACTTGCCTTGAGGCTCTTTACTTCCCTCTGGGATCCTTTTCGGAACTCTATGACAGTCTACGACCCCTATGTTGCCTTGCATGTCAAGAAGGAGTTTATTAATCCCCTTACCTAGCATGCTCACCATATAACGGTCCATGAAAGAGAGTCCCACTATTACATCGAACGATTCCAATGGCACTACTAGAAAATCTAGCTTCGCTGACCACTCCCCCACTGTCATGCGGACGTTGAGGGCAATCTTTACATTATCATCTCGACCTTGAGCGAAAGTGACTGACATTTCAGGAAGTTTACTCAAGGCCAACTGCAAACTTGCTGCACATTGTGGCGACATGAAATTATGCGTCGCACCTGAATCAACTAGTACTGCTTTTCTTTTGTTCCCAAAAATTCCCCAGAAGTACATGTTCTGAATCATGCGTAACGTCATTGGAAAGCACCTTGGCATTGCGGCCATTGTACCTACATGAGGCGCATTGTTACTTGCTTGTACTTCTTCTTCGTTATCATCTAATTCTGTCAAGACCACATTAGTGTTACGTCTCTGTGGCTCTTCTTCTACTTGAGCCGTTTGCACTCGCATTTGATTGTTATTGCGCGTGCATTGATGAGTATAGTTATTCCCACAGCATACTCTACAGAACGGCCAGGGATCATTCCGCTGCCATTGGGGTGCTGGCAACGCCCTCTGTTGATTATTCCCATAATTGTTTGTGTTCCTCTGAACTTGATTATTGCCCGTATTTTGAGTCGTTGCAGGCCGGGTATTCGTGTTTGCATTTCCCGCACCCTGCTTCTTTCTTCGAGGTGATATATTTTTTGTCTTGCGTAGGCTTTGAGCACGTCGGTTGCTCTCAGCGTCCTGGTACCTTTCTGCCATTACAATCGCATCCTCCCATGTGTTGGGCGATTGTTTTTCTATCTCACGTCTTGTCCAAACGCTACACTCATATAGGAACCCATGGAGCTGATCGAGATCATGCATCTCCATTATCTGTAGCATGAGTCTTCTATACTTGCGTATGTATTCGGACAACGGGCCTTCTTGTTTGAGGCCCCTCCACTCGTCCCTGAGTTTGAAGGATTCATTTTGAGGGATGAAGTACTCCTCAAATGCCGCTTTGAAGTCCTTCCATGAAGTGAATTCCTCCCTTGTTGACTCCGCCAGGAACCATGCATCGGCGTCGTCGGCCAGGAAGGATGCGGCGATCTTTACCCAATGTCGTTTGCCCACCCTCTGTAGGTCGAGGTATTGCTCCATATCTCGCAGCCATTTGGAGACTGCGAGAGAGTTGCGTTTACCCCGAAACTTTTCGGGTGGACATGGCTTGAATTTCCCATAGGAGTCCGAGTCGCTTCTATCGTCAGAGGAGGAGACTGGCCGACGTCGCCGTGTATGTGGCCGACGGCCCTGCCGAGACGTCCGTCCCGAGGTCTTGCCCTCATGTAACTCTGGTTGCTTTCCCGTATCCTTGTTCTTGTCGTTCTTTGGTTCGGCCGGGCCTTTTAGTAGTTGCGCTAAACTGGCAATGGTGGACTCAAGACGGTCCATGCGGTGGTCTTGAGCCATCATCCATTCCATCGCCATAGGCTCTTACTTTTCCTTTTCCGTAGTCATAAAATCATAATTTCGTGGACCGGGAGGCGGGGTCTTCGGTCGTTTCCCCTTGTTCCTCCATCTCTCTTTTCCTGTTTCTTTGTGGCCGCCGCCGCGCGGCTCCACGTCGCTGAGAAAAGCGTCATGACCTTCACCCTCCATTGCGGAGTACTAAGTAGGACGTTAAGACTCGGCCCCCAGCACTGGTGTGACAACCGGTCCGTCCTCTTTTCCAAGGCCGCTTGGATCGAGCGAGGCTCTGATACCAACTGTGATGAATAAGAAAACAAGCACCCCGGGCTCGCTCGGCGACTCGCACCGGCCCGTCGGTAGGGTGACTTGCTTGAACGTTTGTTCTCTTGCTTGAAAGCAGAAGATCACTTGTTGAATGAAAAGCTTGCTTGCATTAGAAAGAAAATGCTTACAAAAGAAACGGCTTAAGCCGGCCCGCGTTGAGCGTCGCGGGTAAACGCGTTACAGTGAGCCGGCCCGCGTTAAGCGTCGCGGGCAAACGCGTACAACGGCCCCTCGACGGCACAACGGCGCTTTCGAGAGGTGCGTGCAGAGGGGACTAGCACGAAGGCTACCGCACGTTGAGTGCAAGGATCGCTTGGTTCGCTTGGGTCACTTGGGTCGGAGGCTCACTATGTCTCCCTATAAGTAGTTGCAATTTGGCGCCGATCGGCAAACCACACAAGCACCAACAGGGGCTGGATAGAAATACAGGAGGGGGCGGGGGGCTCTTGCCCACGGGTTGTCACACCAAGTGATAGGGGAAGCTTGATTCTCTCTCAATCGCGTAATGGGCTGTCCAAAATACCTCTCCATGGAACGAAATCGCATACGTTCTTTCTGCAATTGTGAATACAATGCCATATCTCTTGCAGTCCATCATCCCAAGTACTCTATCCAACTATCCTCTAAAGTGATGTCTATATCCTGGGCCTCGGATCTCCATAAAGGGTGGAGTATGTGAGCTACTGCGTGGATTGGTTTACGAAACCAATCCCAATCTCATATGCATTGCTTCACACAAATCATGACGCCTGCAAAAGTTTTAACAAATTAAAAAGGCATAAATCACGATGATATAATATGAATAATGATTCATGAAATAGATCTCTGTATCTAAAAGACATGATACATCCGCAATGCATCCTTGTACAATGTGTACGAAAGACATACTCGTATAGAAGTCCAAGTGTGCTTTCGTCCATGTCTATGATACGAAGCACGTAATATACTAGCTGAAGGGCAACAATGAGAACCTCTGCCTTCGATCAGAAGGCATCCTCTCCCATGACAAGTGATGAAAATCGCATAAATTAAGGGTCTCCATCTCTAGCTTCAGGTATCGGATACCACTCCTCTGCAACAACTGGATGAAGGAGACCTTTCCTCACTCTCAATACTCTGTCCAATACAATGAATATATAACAAAATAGTGTGAAGGTTGGCTTTTGAAGCTCCAAATCACTATGTGAACGGAATAGATTTTGGATTTGGGTTTGCGAGTCACGAACTTCACTATGAATTTGGCTTTACTAACAAGGGTTCCATGTGATTTTAGGGTATTCTTGCTCTATCATACGACCCATAACCACACAATTGGATCCGTTGTCTACGACCACTTGAATGACATTATGTGATCCTACATCCTTTATGGCTTTTTTCACATGGGAGAATATGAATTCACCTGCAACAACAATCCCATGTGCATGTGCTTGAATAGCATGTAGAAACATAGTTCCCTTGCAAGAGGAAACCATAATGTTATAGAGGTTCCTCTTGTGCATATTAGACCATCCATCACATAAAATGGAACACCCATATTTCTCCCATGTAGCATGCAATCATAACATTTCAATCTCTTTTGCTCCCCCGGTGGTTCTTCCCAAGGAGTGCTTATGCGACCGAGAGCTCTCATTACCCTCTTCCATGCAGTAGTGTTGGCTATATTGAAGGGGATGCCACATAAAATAAATAATTTGCCAAACCTTTTCGTGGCTTGCTCCATTGCTTGTTTTTGCATTGATGCCTTCATGCTACCCCTCATGAAGACATTGCTCTCTGGCAAGTTCCTAGGTATGGGACCACTGTTAGCAGGTGGCCGTGCTCATGAAGATGAAGTAGCCACAACATCTCCCGATGCACCACTAGAGCTCACACTATCAATGTGAGCCCTTTTCAAAGTTGCAATAGAGGACTCTCCAACATTAGGATGCATCTCAAGAGTTTCAAGAGAATCTTCACCCACTTCCATACTCCCAACACCTTGATTCAATTGCAATTTCGCAGTCAAGTCCTCCATGATTTGTTGAGGCATTGGTGAACATTATTGCTCAAGTAGGCCCTTGCAATTATTGGTATTGTTAGACTCAAGAAGTGAGAGGTAGGAGATGTTGAACCACACCATAAGAGGGAGGAATAGGAAGTAATTCTCAAGGAATAGGGAGTAATTCTCAACCATGGCTTTTGCGGCAAGTGGCTATCCCGTCGTACTCCTTGGTGGTTGATCATGAGTTCAATTCCCATAATTGGTATCAGAGCTTAGGAAGTAGGCTTGGGCAAGGCGGATGGAAGGCACGCACGACACTTTCAAAAATTTGCCCAACAAAGTTTAAAGCATATCTCCCAATTGAGAGGTTGGATTTCCATGCTTAAGGTACCATTGGAAAGCTCTTAGAACAGACTTTCCGATGGACGCAGTAGATTGAGGATCCAAGATACCTAGAAGGGTTGAAAACCAGGTTCAAGCTACTGAGGTTGAGGACAAGGGCTCAAGACACCAAGGTTGCAAACAAGGAAAGTCCGTAGGCAAGTGGCCAAGAAGTGGAAAGTAAGGTTCAAAACATCAAGGTTGAGTTCAAGGGTTCAAGAGACCAAGGTTGAGAACAAAAAGGTTCAAGAGGTTGTGCAAGAGTGAGGACATCAATTCAAGGGGAGATTAGGGAGTGATCATTGAGGACAATGATCTCTAGAAGGGGAAGAGTGTTAGACTCAAGAAATGGTAGGAAGGAGATGGTTGAACCACACCCTAAGAGGGAGGATTAGCAAGTAATCCTCAACTATGGCTTTTGGAGCAAGTGGTTAGCCCATCATACACCTAGCTGGTAAGTCATGAGTTCAATTCCCATAGGTATGGAGTGGAATATAGAAAATTGCGCACCCATGCTAGATGAGGAGTGGGACAAAATAGAGGTTATGCTATAACCTATTAAATTAGGTCGGCAAATGTATGGTTGCTCCATCATATCTCATGGATGGAGTGATACTCAATGACAGCACATTATTAATATCCTTGTCTCTTTGTGCATAAGCACGTATTTCCTTAAAGCAAGAGATACTAGCAAGACAAGGGTTTTGCATTACAGCTGAAATTTGAATTTGTATTCAAATATATTAGGGAAGCCATTCTTGAAGTAGGGGTAGAGAACGTGGTCCAAGTTATCATGGACATTGCCTTTAATTGCAAGACAATGGGTGAAATGATTGAGAATGAATTCCCTAGTATAGTTTGGGTTCTTTACTTCATAATGTATCGATCTCCTTATAAAGAACGTAGCTGCTCAAGTTTCAAATTTGGGAGAATTGATAGCCGATCCCAAATGAGTTATCACATTTGTCACGGAGAACCATCAAGCTTTAGCCATTTTTCGATCACATAGTACTTTAGACATGGCTCAACCTAGTGATAGCAGATTTGGTTACATATTCTTGGTCTTGAGCGGATTGAAGCATGTCAAGATGCTTTGCAGATGACCATTGTAGACCTGAGGCGGACTCAGGTGTATAGAGAACAGTGAGATGGCTTGACATGTGTAGTGCGAAGTCCTTGATGGGGATTTTTGGAGTGAGCTCTCCAAAATTGTTCTAGTCTTACAACATATACATGTTATTTTGAGGATAGTGGACTAAGAAAGGTCCACACTTGGCAATGTAGGAAGGAGGATATTTCATGTGACATGCCATATCTACGATGACAATTAACATCATCAAGGTATTCTTTTATCATCTCCATTCATTGTAATTTGTTTTTAATTTTTGTAATAATTATTTTTTTTGTGCAATGTAGAAAGGAGGATATTTTAGGTTTGGTAGATTCACGATGAGAGTTCCTTTCATGTCCTATCCATGGGTTTGTCGTGTTATTATTATGGCCTGATGGCACTTTATGCTTAATGAAGTATTAGTACATGTAGAGGATGAGCTCACATTTGATCGTGACTTCACTAGATACATGGGAAATGTGGGTCTGAGGTATGAACATACTACTGCCACCGATTCAAAGATCAGCTCGATGCCCTTGGAATGATGGAATCATTATGGATACGGCCAGTCGACCATTGCACGCCATGTATTTGGGGTTTTGTCTCAAGCATATACTACGTAGGGAATTGCAAATTGCAATGTTGCACACTTGCATGGAATGGTCAAATACTATTTTTCAATTGTCAATCAAATGGTTTTTTCTACTTAGATGAACATGATGCTTCAACTAGCACATATGAGCAAAATTGGAGCACATATTCTCTCATCATACAAAGATGAGAAATAGGTTGAGTCTTGCATAGTTGGAGCGTGTGGTCTTTTGTAAGGTCAACCCACCATTGGTGTGTGACTTGGAGAAATTAGAGGGTCCCAAATAGTATAGTTACTAGTGATCTAAATTTTGATACTTGGTAAGTTGAAATTGCATTTTTCACCTTTATGACTTTTAAATGTTCTTGTTTACAAAGTACTACAAGTTGGACCGACTCTAAATGAGAAGTATTTAGAGTGTGGCACGGATATCCCTCGGAGAATTCGGGATGAGCAGGAGGATATATACCGCATGCTATACGTGGAGCTTGAGACCATCGATAGGAGAGTCATGAGAGCATGTGCGCGACGACTTGCAGAGATGAGGAGTGCACCATCTACTAGTGGAACTCCTCCTTTTAGGACATTTCCATCCAGCAATGCAGGTGTGAGCAAAGATGCAAAGTGAGCCTTGGTGTCGAGAGCTTGAGCACGAGGACTATGATATAGTGGATACAGTTCCCATTGTTGAACCTGAGTATGATGATGAGGGGAATGTCACTATTATAGGGAACATTCCATCAAACGCATCTTCTTCTTTAGATAGTGATGCCGACATGGATGAACATGAGTACTAGTCTCTAGAGTATTACACTAGTTAGCAGCATACTGTAGTGTAGATATTTTCATTTGTTGTATATGATAGGAGTTTGCCAATTACCTTGTTGAGATTCGAGACATGGATTTGTCGATGTACATGGTAGTGGCCATATGGATTATGAATCATGGATGATTACTTCGTATATGTATTACATTTGTCACTTTTCACTTGTTATTTTTTTGGCTTTTCATAATGATAGACTATAGTTATACATTCTTTACATGTCATACATGTTTGACTATTCTACTGTCTACATTTGCAATTATGAATGTTCATTTCTTTTGCAATTTCATTTTATCACATGTAGGGCTAACTTGTTACTTGATAAATATAAATAAATCTGAAATTTTAATGTCATTATGTTTATACATGAGATGAAGAAGAAGAAGAAGAAGAAGAAGAAGAAGAAGAAGAAGAAGAAGAAGAAGAAGAAGAAGAAGAAGAAGAAGAAGAAGAAGAAGAAGAAGAAGAAGAAGAAGAAGAAGAAGAAGAAGAAGAAGAAGAAGTAGTTATATCAACGTCTTCCAAAGGCCAAATTTGGCCCACGAGACAAAACCATGTACAACTATGGTCATCTCTATGTAGAAATGAAAAGGGAAAATACTCGCTACACAAAACTGTGCAAGTTGAAAACAACTAAAGGATGATGTATCTAATAATGAAGAGTAGTGAGGATAATGTAGTGGTGCATGGGGGGGAGTGTGGATCTGACTCTGTAGATAGTGGCCACCTAATATAGGAGGTACCCATGTGGGGGTGAGATGTGTATACCCTAAGCTCTGATGGTGGGTGGAGATGGGTGGAGTATGTGGTACATCGGCGGCGGTCTAAGTACCTCTTGAAAGAATGCTGCCCAAGTGCTGGTGGTGCACCTCTACTCCATCATGTGGTCGTGGGCTATCTTGATGCGTGAGATATCCTCCTGACAGGGTTGGTTCCTGACTCGTCAGGAACCTTTTTAGCTGACTTTACTGACTGCGTTCCTGACTGCCACGTCAGAAACCATTCCTGACTCCGCTTCTTTTTTTTTGCCCAAGGCTTTGTAAATATACATGAATGTTGGGTCATTTTGAGGTGATTTTTGTTGCATTTGCTATAGTAGTAATCTGCTGCCCTGTTACTGGTGCCATCATGCATCAATTCTCAGTCTAAAAAAATGTCGAGCTGCTTCTCTCTAGGTGCTGCCCTGCTGCCCTGCTGCCCTCTTAGTGGTGCCATCATACATCAATTCTCAGTCTAGAAAATGTCCAGCAGCTTTTCTCCAGGTGCTGCTTGTCGAGTTCTCCAGTCTTCATCTCCTGCCCTGCTTCCCTCTTACTGGTGCCATCTTGCATCGATTCTCAGTTTAGAAAGGTGTTCAATTACTTCTCCAGGTGCTGCTTGTCCATTTGTTTCTCATACATATGATGGACTAACATTGGCTATCTGCATATAGTGCTAATGAGAACCTAGAGACATCATATGATTGTTTGTATATATATTATTCTGTGTTATAGAATTGAGTTAGATACATATGCCATGAGTTGTGACGATAGCTCTCGTCTCCAAGTACAGAAATGACAAATACTGTAGCTGATGGTCTTCCATATGCAAGTTCTGCAAAGAAGCATGCTGCCAACAACTATACTAAGTACTAAAGACCATGAAAACAATAAGAAACTGCAGCTCTCTCACCTAGTAAATGTAAAAGCATCAATTAAGAGTAAGCTGTAGCTTTGAAATCAATTGTGCGAGTCAACAAGAGCTGTTTAATTACCCCATATTATTACAATGCTAGGAAGACGAGTGCTTAACCCTGTAGCTACTAGCAAGTACACCTTCTTAGATTCGAATATTCAACAACAAATTCAAACGAAATGAAGAATAAGAATACTAGATTCCCAAACATAAGAAATCCTTGAAGGAACTTAAATGAAAGAAGAACAGTTTCTCCACACTTGAACAAGATCAAAATATGATTCGCAAATTGCTTTTAGAAAGTCCTATCATTATACATATTTGATATTGATATATCATATAATATGCATTACATAGCATAGTTTAGTCTTCAACATACATACATGTTTTTTACTTAAAATAAAAGGCAACGTCGGGAAACGTCAGAAACGTTTTACCGTACCCGTCAGAGGTCGGCTAAACGTCAGAAGTCAGAAGTCAGAAAAACGTCAGTAACAACCATGCCTCCTGATGTAGTCGTGGTCATCTGTACCCAACCATATGTGGTCGGCGTCGCTCTCTCTGTGCTGCTGCCTGCTGGAGTGTGAGCCCTATGCCTCTGGGAGGCGGGTCCATCTCATGTGGCCTTGCTCACTGAAAGAACTCAGTAATCGTCCGCTGGGTACTCACTGGTGTCTGATGTGTGGGCTGTAGCATCTCCTCTCATCTCTCATATGCCGCCACGAGGAAGCGTCCCATCCTCCGCTGGTCTCTTGTGGCCATGCATAGCTGGAGTGAATCCTCTATCTGGAACTTTGCTCGTAGGTCTGAATATGCTGGGCATATGGTAACCAAGTGCTCTTCACTCTCTATCTCTATATGGCATATTGGGCACCACCTCTCCTCTCGAGGGACTCCTGTGGCTCGACCCGTCGCGATCTCGAGCCGGTGTGATGAAACTCGACGCTGCCCAGTGACGACTCGGAGGTGGTGTGGTAGGTATGTCTGCATGCAGCGCGGAGTCTCGATGAAGCCTTGTTCTGAGATCTATAGAAAATGCTCACGATAGTGGAGCATTTTTTTTGGCGATGTACCCCTCGGGCTGATCCATGTCCTCTGTATGTATCTATGCCATATCGCCTTGTGAATGATCCTATTCCTCTACTGGTGGGAGAGCGAATAGGAGGGGGCCTGGGAGTCGTACTATACTCGTGGTAGTCTGTCTATGTCAAATCCATGGTGGGCCAACCAATCATGTGTCTGTGCGTACCACGAGGAGGTATCGCTTGCTAGCACCATGTTGCGTGATGCTTGGAAAACTTTGTAAGTGATGGGCTCTGTGTCAATGCTCTGGATCCTATGTAATAAGCATATTGTATGGAAGAGTGCCTCTACAAGCATCGGTGGTGCAACAAGCTTTGCCCCGATGATATCATGGGGTACTGAAGATTTGCTACGGATGAGTTTGGCAATCATGAGAATCTGTGGCCTCTCCACTGCCATCCATGCTTATGCGGCTAAACCCGGTCCCCATATGGCTGCTCCATACATGAGTGCTTGGGTAACCAAAGTATCGAAGAGCCACCCCTTTGTGCGGGGCTCCTGAAAATATTCTTGGTGGCACTCTCTCTCCATCAAAGCTAGTGCTGCGAGAAGGGGGCTTTGGGGGGGGGGGAGAGAGAGAGAGAGAGAGAGAGAGAGAGAGAGAGAGAGAGAGAGAGAGAGAGAGAGAGAGAGAGAGAGAGAGAGAGAGAGAGAGAGAGAGAGAGAGAGAGAGAGAGAGAGAGAGAGAGAGAGAGAGAGAGGGGAGGGGAGGGGAGGGGAGGGGAGAAGGGGGGGGGGGAGGGGGGGAGGGAGGGGGGGAGAGAGAGAGAGAGAGAGAGAGAGAGAGAGAGAGAGAGAGAGAGAGAGAGAGAGAGAGAGAGAGAGAGAGAGAGAGAGAGAGAGAGAGAGAGAGAGAGAGAGAGAGAGAGAGAGAGAGAGAGAGAGAGAGAGAGAGAGAGAGAGAGAGAGAGAGAGAGAGAGAGAGAGAGAGAGAGAGAGAGAGAGAGAGAGAGAGAGAGGGGAGGGGAGGGGAGGGGAGGGGAGGGGAGGGGAGAAGGGGGGGGGGGAGGGGGGAGGAAGGGGGGGGGGGAGAGAGAGAGAGAGAGAGAGAGAGAGAGAGAGAGAGAGAGAGAGAGAGAGAGAGAGAGAGAGAGAGAGAGAGAGAGAGAGAGAGAGAGAGAGAGAGAGAGAGAGAGAGAGAGAGAGAGAGAGAGAGAGAGAGAGAGAGAGAGAGAGAGAGAGAGAGAGAGAGAGAGAGAGAGAGAGAGAGAGACTTTTTAACTTCTATTAGAGGCCAAAATGGGCCTATGAGACAAAACATATACATCAGTATGATCTAATCCACTGTGATCTCAAAAGAAAAATAAAGTGTGAGTACAAAAAAATGGGTATAAAAGGAGTGGATAGTAAGTGGCATCACGGGTGTGGGGTGCTATGGGTATGCACTCTATATGCTCAATGTGTGTGATACAAATATGATATGCATAGGGAGGAGAGGCTCGATGGTATCACAACCCTCTAAATGCCTAGAGTGGGTGTAGGATATAATGCATCGGTGGGTAAGGCATCATGGCGATCCTGAAAATGCTTTGAACATCCAAATCAATAGGGGTGCGCTGCTGACGTCTCCGTATCTCCATATCATGACGTGCGTGAATCGCCTGAATCTCCCTCTGGTGTGGACGGGCTCTCCGGAGTGGGGGTCTCGGTCGTCGACGCTGTCGTCTAAGCTCCTCTGCTCTGTGTAATGTGACACCCCGATCGGGCTTGTCTGAGGAAGTCTCTCCTTCCAGTCTCATCTGAGAATTGAATGATAAGTGCTCTTCTCCGTGTGGTGTCCCGTCTTTCTCTCCAAGCTCTGGTGAAAGGGAGAGGCTCATATGCACGATATCCAAGTAGTGTGCATAAGCGGCGCCCGTCCTGCTCTAGTGATCCGTCTGTCTCTGTGAGGCCGGAGACACGAACATTGAGCCTGCGAGCTTGTCGCATCCGCTCCTCCTCAATGGTGGTGTGTACTATGTGGATCTCGTCATGGTGGTTATTCTTCTTTGCCTCCTGTCGAAGGTTCTTTTTTACAACCTCGACCCATCCATCTTTCTTAGTCTCAAGCTCGCTCTGAACCACCTCCATGCACTCCTTCTTGATAGTCACCCGAATGTCCTCTAGCTGTGGGGCGATCTCTCACTCCTCGCGTATGCTATCCAGTTTTGTTCTCATCTTAGTAAGCTGAGTGTGCAACTCCTCCTTGTTGCGTGAGTGCTGCTTGTGGGTAGCAAGAAGCTCTTCCCGAAGGGACTCGTTTTCCTTCTCCAAGGTTGCCATCTTGGCTTTGAGGGCGGCAACTTTGCGGGTAATCCCGTTCAGTCCAGAATCTCCTTCTTTCTTCTGTTTTCCTATCAACTCTCGGAGGGTATGCTCTAAGGTGGCCAGCTGTTCCTCCAACTTGGGAGCCATGAGAGAGAGAGAGAGAGAGAGAGAGAGAGAGAGAGAGAGAGAGAGAGAGAGAGAGAGAGAGAGAGAGAGAGAGAGAGAGAGAGGTCTAGGGTTAAGGTTTCGGTTTCAAGTTGGGGTTAAGGTTCTAGGTTTTAGGTTCTACGGTTATGATCCATTAGATTAAGTTTAGGATGAGATTAGGGTTTTGGGTTAGGGTCGGGAAAAGGGGTTAAAGCTCGGGTTAGGGTTAGGGTTACGTTTTGAGGTAGGTTAGGGTTAGGGCTTCTCATGTTTTAGGGTTAGAGTCGCATGTGAGGGTGTGAGGCATGGCACGAAAGCGGGCAGCAAAACCCTAAGGTGGCAGCAAGAACCCTAAGCGGACCTGTAGCAAAATGGGGGGCTCGGGCAAGGGGAATCCTAGGCGCGCAAGAGCTGCTCGAGAAGAGAGCGTCGTGGCAACGAGGCGGGGGCTTAGGGAGGTCGCGAGCTCGACAGCAGAAACCCTAACGCAGTCAACAACAGATGACGGGCTCGGGCAGCCGACGAGTTGACGCAGGAAGAGATGGCGAGCAAGCTGATGAGCTCGGGAAGTTGACGAGCTGATGCAGAAACCCTAACGCAGAGAGAGAGAGAGAGAGAGAGAGAGAGAGAGAGAGAGAGAGAGAGAGAGAGAGAGAGAGAGAGAGAGAGAGAGAGAGAGAGAGAGAGAGAGAGAGAGAGAGAGAGAGAGAGAGAGAGAGAGAGAGAGAGAGAGAGAGAGAGAGAGAGAGAGAGAGAGAGAGAGAGAGAGAGAGAGAGAGAGAGAGAGAGTTTTTACGTCTATGATAGGCCAAAGTCGGCCTATGAGACAAAACATAGGATACATGATGCGGATGTCATCCGGCTGTCACAAAAGTAAAACAAGATCATAAAAAAGCTAATACAACCTAGTCTCAAACATGTGTGGTAAAATACTAAGGCTGATGGAGCTCTGGGGGTATATGCATGTCTATATGCTGAGGGCAATACAATTATGAAGATGCATCTGTCGAAGATGCATCTGTCTACTAGCTCCATCGAGTGGTAATGGAGGGGTGGAGGATGTGATACATAGGTGGAGCCGGTGCTAGGGCTGCCTGTATGAAAGCTATAGGATGTGCTCTCAACAAGGCTACTTGCTCCGCAGTCGCCTTGTGATGTCGGGTTCAAATCTCCTCTATCTGGTGATGGCATAACCTCATTTCTCTGTCCTCGATGTCCTCGAGGACCATGGGTGGTGTAGAGAGCTCTGCTTGGATGATGTCATGTGGTATGGTTTGCTTGCTGCGGAACAAGCATGAGATCATACATACGTGTGGCCTCTCAATCTGTGCCCACTGATCGACCGTCAAGCCTGGTGCCCATACTGTCGCTGAATACATCAAGGCGGGGGTGACTAATGTGTTGAAAAGCCACCCCTTCGTGCGGGGTTCTTGGAAGTGTGCCTGGTGGCACCTCCGCTCTAGCATGGCCATGGCTCCATACCCTCGGGTGAGTCTGTCAATAGCTGCCTGCCTCATGGTGAAAGGTCCTGGTAGACTGGTGAAAGTAACTCCCAAGTAGATGTATGAAGTAACCACCTCGACATGTCCTCTTGCTATGGGGAAGATGGCTGTACTCACTGCTGCATTGGATGTGTGAAAGATTATGACCTTGGTCTTGCCAAGGTTTGCAATCAATCCTCTATGTGAACAAAAATCATCCAAGGCTCGAAGATGGCATTGGAGCCCATCTGGTGATTCTGAAATCAAAACAATATCGTCCGCATATAAGAGAATGTGAACTTGGGTGCTTCCCAGGTCGCTCCCCTCCCCGCCGGCTCGTAGTATGTAATCGGAGATCTCATCAATGTAAAGCCCAAAAAGTGTTGGGGTTTTTTTTTTGGGGGGGAGAGAGAGAGAGAGAGAGAGAGAGAGAGAGAGAGAGAGAGAGAGAGAGAGAGAGAGAGAGAGAGAGAGAGAGAGAGAGAGAGAGAGAGAGAGAGAGAGAGAGAGAGAGAGAGTCATATTAACGTGTTTTGGAGGCCAAACTTGGTCTATGAGACAAAACCATGTACAAGTGTAGTAACCCTGTATAGGAAATGAAATGAAATAAAAAGTACTTGCTACACAAAGCTACATAGGGTTGGAAAAGTCTGGGGAGACGTGGCTCTGACTATGCAGATAATGGCCACCTAATACACGGGGGATCCATGATGTGAGCGAGTAAAATACCCTAGCTACTGGTGATGGGTGGAGGTGGGTGTAGTATGTGGTACATCGGTGGTGGTCTGAGTGCCTCCTGAAGGAAGACAACCCAGGGGGTGGTAGTACGCCTGTGCTCCATCATGCGGTCGTAGGCTGTTTTGATGCGTGAGATATCCTCCTAATATAGTCGTGGTCGATGATATCCAACCATGCGTGGTCGGCGTCGTGCTCTTTGTGCTGCTGTGTGGTGGAGTGTGAGTTGTATAGATGGACCTCTCTGATGTAGCTCACTGAAAGAACTGAGTAATGGTCTGCTGGGTACTCACGCGTGTCTGATGTGTGGGCTGTAATGACCTCTCTCGCCTCTCGTATGCTGCTGTGAGGAAGCGTCCCAAGTGCCGCTGGTATCCCATAGTCATGCACAACTAGAGGGACTCCTCTATCTGGAGCTGTGCTCGTAGGTCTAAGTATGCTGGGCATCTGATAACAAAATGCTCCTCACTCTCTACATGTGTCTGTCATATTGGGCACCACCTCTCCTCACGAGGGACTCCCCTGGACCGACCCCTCTTGATCTCGAGTTGATGTGATGAAACCCGGAGCTTCCCAATGAAGACTCGAAGGTGATGGGGTAGGTATGTCTGCATGTTTCTCGGAATCTCGATGTAGCCCTCATCCGATATATGTAGAAAATGGTCACGCTAATAGAGCATTTTCGGTGGCAATGTATCCCTAGGGCTCACACATGTCCTCTGTATGTATGTATGCCATATCTCCTGCCGAATGACCCTATTCCTCTCTTGATGAGAAAGGGAGTATGTGGGTGCCTGTAAGTCATACTGTAGTGGTGGTAGCCTATCTATGTCAAGACCATGGTGGGCCAGCCAGTCTCGTGTCTGTGCATACCATGAGGAGGTGTCGCCTGCTAATGCCATATCACGTGATGCCTAGAAAGCACGATAAGCAATGCACTCTGTATCCATGCTCCGAAGTCTGTGTAATAGGCATACTGTCTGGAATAGTGCCTCAACTAGCATCGGTGGTGCAGCGAGCTTTGCTCTAATGATATCATGTGGTACTGTAGGCTTGCTGCGGATAAGTCTGGCAATCATGAGGATCTATGGCCTCTCCAATGCTGTCCATACTGTAGCTAATCCCGGCCCCCATATGGCTGCCCCATACATGAGCGTTGGCATAACCAAAGTGTCGAAGAGCCACCCCTTTGTGCGGGGCTCTTGAAAATATGCCTGGTGGCAGTGCCTCTCCATCAAACCTAGTGCTGCATACCCACGAGTGATGCGGTCACGGGTTGCTTGAGACATAGAGAAGACCCCAGATGATGCTGCTGTAAATGTCACTCCTAAGTAAACATATGATCCGACCATCTCGATCGGTCCACCTGCTGCTGTGAACAAACTATGTCTGCGTACCTGTGCTGATGTATGAAAGATCATGAACTTGGTTTTACCAAGGTTCACAGATAACCCTTTGTGTCTGCAAAAGTCATCTAGGCCTTGTAGATGATGCTGTAGACCTTCTGCAGACTCTGAAACCAGTACAATATCATCAGCATATAAAAGAATATGGACAAAGGACCCGCGTACCTCAATGACATCATCCCCCTCCTGCTGTATGAAGTCCACTATCTCATCAATGTAGAGACCAAAGAGGGTGGGTGAAAGAGGGCACCCTTGCTTCACCTCGATAGTGCTAGCAAGTGGATCAGATAAGCCTCCTCGTAGTCGCTTGAAGAGTCGTTCCTTGGGAACCGTGTCAAATGCTTTGCGGAAGTCCACGAAGCAGCAATATAATCTCCTCTTCCTCACTCTTGCCTGGTCAATCATGCATCTCAGGGTGAAGATGTGGTCAATGGTAGAGTAATCTCGTATGAAACTTGCCTGTCCTGGGGCCTGATACCCTTCCTCTCAGCGAGAGTACTCAACTCTGTCTCTAGTACCCCCCCATATAACTTGGCCAGTATAGGGCCAATCATGATCATTCGGTATGTAGCTGGATCCATAGTATCACCTGACTTGTGAATGGGCACTATGGTGTGCTCAGTCCATGAGTCAGGGAACCCTTCAACCAATGCATGGTTGAAGAGGTGGGCAATGAGCGGTGCGAGAGTCGTGCCTCCATAGATGAGGTGCTCTGCCTGTAAACCGAAATGGTCATGAGCCCTGCCATGCTGTAGACGGGCAATAGCGCGTCCCACCATAGTGGGTGTGAAGAAGTTAGAGGTGGTAGGACGTGAGCTCTGCGACCTGGGAATGGGGGGCTGGTCTGGGATCTCGTATAGGCTCCGTGCATAGCTATGCCAAGTGCTTGGGTCTCGGATGGGTGTCTGTTGTCTCCTCTCTCAAATGTCGCCATGCCACTACATTGTCTCGACTCATGAGCAAATGGTAAATATCCCAGTAGTGTCTCTCCTCCCAATCTCGCCGTTTGTGGCGAATAAGGCTCTACATGCGATTCTGTGCCTGTGTGTGTGTAATATCCCCTCTGTGCTCTAAAATCCGTAGGTGCTTTCGTAGCTCACGACAATCTGCATCATACCAGCGGTTCTGGGGCATGGATCCTTTGCATGGAGGGTGTATATGTGTGCAGTATGGGAAGCTGCAGAAAGCTGAGTCATGTAGGATTGTAGTCCTGTAGGATTGTAGTGATCTGTGATGTAAGAGTGTCCAAGGGTGAGAGTGGATCGAGGGAGAGTAGACAGGTGTGTAAATGGTGTGCATAAACGTGTGAGAGCTCGTGTGTGAAGTATACCGTGGTGTGTCTCAGTGGGTGAGGGAGGGTCTAATGGAATAGGAGATGAAAGTGTGAATGTGATAAATGTATGGTCAGCACCCAGTGGGCGTCGTCCAATACTAAGTGAGGGGATGAGTGAAGCTCCAGAGATGGTACCCAAAATGTAGTCGACTGTGCTCTCACCTCCCCCGTGAGGGAAGCAAGTGAGTCCACCCGAACCTAGTCAATGGTGCATCCCGTTATATATAACAAGATGGTGTCTGCTGCCCAACTCAAGCAGGTGTCTGTCATATCCGGTGGCATCCTGACCCATATCTGCTGACACTCTACTGATGCACCTCTCCTCTGGATCTTTGCCCCTCATGAGATGTGGATGATCCATGTCGTATACCTCGCACTGACGTGACTGGGTGCAGCCATTGAAGTCCCCGATAAGGAAGACTTCATCTAAGGTGTTGTAATGTAGTATGTCATCTGAAAGTGCTGTGTATGGTGAGTCTCTGTCTCGAATCGATCCTCCAAAGTCATGTCTTGCATATCGGGATCCACCTGGTGGAAAGTATCATATGGCAATGTAAATCAAGCTGCCTGGTGCTATCTCCATGCGAACCCACATGTATTGTCCCTCCTCATCTCTCCCTATGATATGGATCCGGATGTGTATCTCCTGTCTAAATATGATCGCAACACCTCCCGACCCTCGCGTTGTACTCTGACTCATCGTGGTCCTGAATGCAGATTCCCAGTGAAAACTTGCAATGCATGGTAGGCCTCTCTCTGGGCTCTCATGTATCTTTGTAATGCAAGCAAAGTCTGTCTTGTCGTGTCTAGAGTGCCCCGTTGCAATTCCACATTGCCCCTCTGAGTGGCCCCTCCTGGTGTAATGATGTCTCATAGGCCGCATGGCCCTATTTGATAGGGCCGCGGGTGTCCATCTATGAAGAACTTACCATCCCGATAAAAGGTCTTCCTTACCTCTCGGCGTGCCTAGAGTATCTGTGGCATGCAAGCACATCGGTGTGCTACCTGCATCCTCGTGAGGTCCTCGTCCATGTAGAGAGCGCCTCCTGGTAGTCCACGTAGTATCAATCGACATCTAAGAAAGGCGGTCCGTGTCTCCTTGGAGCTCATACGAAGGATGAGTGCTCGTGAACGAGACGTATCCCTCCAGCGCTCCATGCGCATGTGAAGGGCATGTTCTCGTATCCAAGGCGACGGAAAATGTCAGTGGAGTCAGCTTCTGGTGATGCTCCCTCCGGCAGGCCCGTAATCCGAATGTGGAGTCTTCGAATGTGTCAAAGTCTCTCCTTTTCTAGTGTATCCTGAACTCGTGTGAGTTCTTCTTCTTCACGTCTTCCTTGACTTCCATCTTCACTTCTTCTTTAACCTCCTTTTTAATATTTTTACTTACCACTTCCACCCAACTATTTTGTGTTGCTTCTATTTCTGATCTGATGTGTTCTTGTACA
>MU260557.1:107500-110000 GCA_020310875.1 Ceratopteris richardii
GCTGCACTTTGATTTTGGTGCATTTGCCCAAAATTCCAGCAAGTTTTTTTCATTGTGCAACTATGGCGTCATCCTCCTCCTCATATGTGAAGAATCTATTTGAGATTCGACGGTTTGAGGGAACAGGTTTTGACTTATGGAAGGAGAGAATTCAGGGAATCCTCTTCTTGAAGGATTGTGACAGGGCATTGGAGGCAGAGAAACCAGAGGACATGTCGGAAGATGCATGGTTTACTTTGAACAAGAAGGCCATTATATACATTAAGATGGCTGTATCCGATGAGATTCTAGTAGATCTCAAAGGTTTGACCACTGCTTTTGAGTTATGGGCAAAACTCAAGGCGACGTATGAAAATACTACGCCTGTTAACCAAGTACACCTGATGCGGAAGCTTGTTGGCATGCAGCTTGATGAGTCCAAGAGTGCAGCTGAACACTTGTCATCGTTTACAGGTACTTTGTCACAGTTGCAGGACTCAGGAATGCCTCCTTTCGATGATAAGCTTAAAGCCATTTTCTTGCTTATGACATTGCCTGACTCTTGGGAGACATTGGTAGTCTCATTGTCCAATAACCCCAACTTGACTTTTGATGGTGTTAGGGGTTCTATTCTTAATGAAGAGATCAGGAGAAAAGCAGGTGGAGAAGGAGGAAGCTCAGCTAACATGGTTAGAGGCAGGACAGATAAGAAGAGTAATTATGCACAGAGGAATAAGAGTAAAAGCAGGGAAAGGGGGAATAGCAGCAAAGGCAAAAGCAATGATGTGACATGCTATCAGTGTGGCAGGAAAGGTCACAAGAAACCCGATTGCCGCTATTACAAAGCAGAGCTTGATAGGAAGAAGAATTCTGGAGATAAGAAGAAGGACAGGAAAGAAGACAAGACTGATGCACAAGACAGCCAAAAGGACAAGGAGAAGGCCAATGTGGCTTCTAGTGTAGTCATAGAGGAGCTGTCAGATGCAGAGGACATTTTATGCGCTACTTTCTCAGCTGATGACACTCATGCATTTGATCTTTCTCTAAATGTTCATGCACAGGACATGTCAATCACTAAGAGTGATGTCATAGATGCTTTGCTGACCGTCAATGATGCATTGGCCCAAACTTGGATAGTAGATTCTGGTGCTTCATTCCATGTGACTCCTATCAAGGAGTGTTTTTCTACTTTTATTGTCGGCAGCCATGGCCATGTATACCTTGGAAACAATCATGCATGTTCCATTGAGAGTATTGGCACAGTGCATTTCGCTACAAATGGCACTAATGAGCTGGTCTTGCATAATGTGCGTTATGTACCAGGGATCAAGAAGAGCTTGCTTTCTGTGGGTCAAATGGATTTGCATGGTTATAGCATTCGCTTTGAGAAAGGATCATGGAAAATGACTAAAGGTTCAAGGCTGATTGTGAAAGGCACAAAGAAGGGAACTCTCTATTGCTTGCATGGAAAGGCCTTATCAGGCAAGTTCATTGCTTTGGATGAAGTTCACTCCCATATGGAGTTGTGGCATAAGAGACTTGGCCATATGAGCCAAAAGGGTCTCACTAGGCTTTGTAACTTAAAGAAGCTTGATGCTAAAGGCACAAAGCTTGACTTTTGTAATGAATGTCAATATGGAAAGAAAGTAAAACGTTCCTTTTATTCTGGTGTGTCTCGTAAGTCTTGTGTACTTGATCTTGTTCATTCTGATGTATGTAGCATGCCCACCAAATCTATGGGGGGTGCTTTATATTTCATCTCCTTTGTTGATGATTTTTCTAGAAAAATTTGGGTTCAATTGCTTAAATCAAAGGATGAAGCATTTGCTGCGTTTAAGCGTTTTCATGCATTTGTGACCACCCAAACAGGTAGAAAGCTGAAATGCTTGCGTACGGACAATGGTGGTGAGTATACAAGTGCTGAATTTCAGAAATTTTGTGAAAATTTGGGCATTAAGAGGGAGCTTACTATTCCATACAGCCCCTCTTCTAATGGTGTGGCTGAACGTTACAATAGGACACTTTTTGAGAGGGTGAGATGCATGCTGTCCACAGCTAATCTCCCTCATGGATTTTGGGGAGAGGCACTCAAAACTGCAGTACATGTGTGCAATAGATCCCCTCACATGTCTTTAAAAGGTGACATCCCTGAAGAGGTTTGGTCTGGCAAACCTGCTTCATATGATCACTTACGTGTCTTTGGCTGCGAGGCGTTTGTGCATATAAGGCATGAGCTGAGAAACAAGCTTGATGCTAAGTCCATTAAAGGCCTCTTCATGGGATATGGTGAAGAAGGTGAAATGGGCTACAGGATTTGGATACCTCAGCTCAAGAAGGTCGTACGCAGCCGGGATGTTGTTTTTAATGAGGCAAGGCTGCTTCAAAACAATTGTGCCTCAAAAGATAACCATAAAAGGGTAAGATTTCAGCATGACCAGCCACCTGTTAGGTCCAATTTTGACCCTCAGGATGCACCACAAAGGACTGAAAATGTTGACGATCCAGTGGTTTTTGAGCCAGA
>MU260557.1:130000-145000 GCA_020310875.1 Ceratopteris richardii
AATACAAAGCATAATGTGAAGTCAATTGGATCAGTTAAGGCTAAGGATGGGAGCACTCTTGTGAGTAAGGTTTTGTATGTTCCTACAATTCCAAAGAATCTAATGTGTAGGGAAAATTGTTGAGAAGGGTTATGAAGTAAGGTTCACTAATGATGGAGTTTTTGTGGAAGACCCTAGCAATGGGTATAAGCAAATTGTTTCAGGGAAGAAAGAAGGAAGGCTCTTCACATTGAAGTTTCAGGGCAATGTTGGTCATGCCTTGTTCACCTACGGAAGACATAAGATCTCTGAGTTAGATCTTTGGCATAAAAGGCTTGGACATTTCAATGAAAGAGGTATTAAGGATATGATTAACAATGGTTCAGTGCTTGGGTTACCTAATGTTGCAGGTCAACATATGACATACAAATGTGAGGCATGTCAATTAGGTAAGGCTCATAAGCAATCATATAATAAGCATGGATTCATGTATTAAAAAAAGCTTGAATTGGTACACACAGATGTGTGGGGACCATCAAAGGACTTTAGCATCAATGGTTCAATATATTATGTGATTTATGTTGATGATGCTACCAGGTGGAATACTATATATGTGATCAAAGATAAATCAGAGGTGTTCAATACATTTAAACATTATCATGTGTATGCAGAGAGAATCACAAGTTAGAAGTTGAAGAGACTAAGGTCAGATGGAGGGGGAGAGTATTTCTCTAATGAATTGAGTGATTACTTGTGGATTGCAGGTATAAAAAGGAAAGTTACTTGCAGGTACTCTCCTCAACAAAATGGTGTAGCAGAAAGGAGAAATAGAACTCTTGTTGAGTTTGCAAGGTCAATAATGAAGGAGAAAAATTGTCCCAATTATTTGTGGGTTGAGGCTGTAAATACAGCCACATACTTGGTTAATAGGTTACCATGTAAAGCTTTGCAGGGTATGACACCATATGAAGCTTAGTGGGGTAAGAGACCTACCTTAGATCATTGCAAAGTGTTTGGATGTTTGGCTTATGCATATGTGCCATCACAATTGAGGCATAAATTGGAACCTAAAGCTGAAAAATATGTGTTCATTGGTTATGATGATCAACAAATGGGTTATAGGTTGTGGAGTCCATCCTCAAAGTAATTCCTTGTGTCAAAGGATGTTACATTTGATGAGAAAGGTACTTGGTATGCAGGTACAATTAACATTCATGTAGGTGATGAAGAAACATTAAGGGTACGCTCAAAGAAGGTTTGTATTATGGTTTCACATTAGATACAAACATCAAGATATATAGTGATAGAGATTGGGAAGGTAGTCCTGATGATAGGAGATCAACCTATGGGTATCTATGTTATGTGGGAGATAAACTAATCTCTTGGTGTTCTAAGAAGAAACATACAATTGCTTTATCATCTACAGAAGCAGAGTATAAAGGTATGGTTGAAGCTTCAAAGGAGGTCATATGGTTGAAGACTCTCATGAAGAGTTTTGACATCATTCAGAGTACAACCACTATTCATGGAGATAATATGAGTTCATTGTATCTAGTTGCTAACCCTGTATTTCATGCCAGGACTAAACATATTGAGATTCAATATCACTTTCTGAGAGAGAAGGTGATTGATAAGGAGATTCAAGTCATACATACTTCAACAAAAGATCAGATTGCAGATATGCTAACCAAAAGCTTGGAGGGACCAAAGCTATAGAGATTCAAAGACATGGTAGGTATAAAGAAGATGGAGAAAATCTCAATTTATGATGGAGGGGGAGCTGTTGGTGCATGAAAACCATCAAATGATGTTTTTAGACAAAGACTTGAAGTCAAAAGATGAAGGAAAGATCAATATATGAAGATTGAAGTTAGTGCATAATCAGAGAATGAATACTTTTGTAATGGCCACGAGTTTGTACAAAATACCTATATATACAAGTAGAAAGTCGGGGCATGAATGAGAGACTATGAATTACAAGGTGTAAGAGTCATGAGACACTTTAGAACTGAAGTGAATAACTCTCATCATTCAGATGTAATGTTTTCCTGAATAGAAGAAAAGTTGCGCATGATATTTTGCTCAATGCTCCTTGAGTGTTTATTCTTTTGTGAAATGCTTTTGTACAAGTCTAAGTCTATAGTTGACTGACCTGTGTACAAATTTTCAGATTCTAATTGTGATAAGACTGAGAGAATTGAGAGTAGGAACATTTACATGTGTAAATGTGAACAAGAGAAGACTTTAGCAGGCGCAAATTGATGATAATGTTTTGGTCAGTTCTCCTTGCACAATGTAAAGTTTTGAGCAAGAAAGCACTCATTCTTTAAGTTGGAAGGTAAGCTACATATCACTAAAAGCATTTGAATAAATGGGTTCTAGGTTACAAGAACTATGCATTAGAAGTTGCAGGTGTCAAAGTCAATGGTAGAGAAGTACAGTTTCAGACATAGGTGAATTGTTTGGCATAAATTGTTGATATATTTAGGTAGTGATGTGTGTGAACACTCTAGGACCGCCGGGGCACTTTTTTCCCTCTTTAGGAGGTTTTTTTCCCCCGGCTTGTATATACGCCTATTGCCCTAATGGGCTACTAATCTTTGTACATTCTCTAGTAATACATTTAGTCTTGTGTGTTGTGCTCCAAGCTTCTTCTTCTTCCTTGTGCTGTTCGCGTGCTTCCGCAGACGTCTAACTCCAACAATTGGTATCAGAGCAGGTTGTCGCTTCATCTAGGGCACCGTCGACACTCCTCCGTTTGCAGTCTCAGATTCGCACGAAATTTGGTGAGCATACTCAAGGTGTTTCCGAGATCAAAACAGCTTCGCTGTGTGGTGCCGAAATCGCGATCTGAGCTCGTTTCGGCCTCCGAACGCATTATCGCAGCGCTTGTGCAGGCTATTTCGTCCTTTTGTGCCAAAGGTATATACCAGTTTCTGTTCGCCAGTTTAAGCGTCTCGAAGTCTGCTACAGGTCTAGCAGAACTAGTCTGGGAAGTTCCGTTCAACTTTTTGAGATACAATCAATTTTCTGCATCAAGGTATTTTAGTCACCGGCCATGGCTGAAAGCAGTGATGTATTCCGTATGTTGGCTGTTGAGGATAAGTTGGATGGTACCAACTACCCATTATGGGCTTATATGATGCGACATGTATTGGTTGCAAAAGGACTGTGGAACATTGTGCAGGGTGTTGAAAGACGTCCTGTTACACCTGCGACTACAGGTACTACAAATACAGGTGCTGGAGGTGCTGGAGCTGATGAAGATGGTGTCGAAGATGATATTGTGCAGATTCCTGTTCGTGCTGCTGTTTCTGTTGCACCTACTGCAGAGCAGATTCGTTGGGATGGCAGAGATGCCCAAGCACATGCATTGATAGCTTTGTCTGTCAAACGTGCCATTATTCCTCACATATGCTCTTGCAGAACAGCTAGGGATGCTTGGGATACACTTACCACATTGTACCAAGCTAGGAATGAGGCTCGTGTTGCTTATCTCCGAAAACAGTTGGAGAGTGAGCACATGAATGAAGGTGATTCTATGGACAATTTCCTAACGAAGATCAAAGATTTGAAGGAATAGTTGATTTTTGTTGATGAGGTTATACCAGATAGCTCACTTGTGTAGACCGTTTTGAATGGTCTTCCTGACTCATATCAGAGTTTTGCTTCTACTCTTCGGTTGATGATGAAAGGCAATCCGAATGCCTTATCATTTGAGGAGTTAATCTCTGTTCTGTTGCAGGAAGATCAGTCCAGGCAGAACAGGTTCATTATGCGAGTTGCAGATCAAGCTTTCTTGGCTAGTCAGAAGGGCAAAGGAAAATGGAGCTCTTCTACTAGTAAGCAGAAATCTGTAAATGCTGCACATTCAAAGAACCAAGACAAAGATGAGAAAAAATCAAAAAACCAGAAATTGTTTTGTAAGTACTGTAAAGGCAATGATCATATCATAAAAAACTGTCCAAAACTGGCTGCTAAAGAGGCAAAGAAGAAAGAGGCTGGAATGGTTGTTGCAGATGCCTCTACACCAAAAACAGAGTCTGCAAATCTTGTGCAGGAAGAAGAATGGGCGTTTACTACTGTCTGCAGTTTTGACCCATCTTCTCATGATCAGTGCATGTCTGCAGTAGACTCAGATGTTTGGTACTTTGACAGTGGGGCGACCAAACATATTACCTCGCAACGTAGTTTCTTCTCTTCACTCGAGCCTGCCCCTACAGGGAATACTGTTACATGCGCCAACAACTCCTCTTATCCTGTTATGGGAGTTGGTAAGATCATTTTGACTACTACTGATGGTAGTTCTTTCACTTTGTCAGATGCTTTATTTGTGCCAGGGATCAAAAAGAATCTGTTATCAGTTTCTGCATTAGCCAAGATTGGCTTGGTTGTGAAATTTGTTGATGACAGGTGTACAGTTCATGATCTCTCAAATGGCGATGTGATTATTGCTTCTGGCATTTTATGTCATGGGATGTATAAGCTCATAGACTATGAAAGATCTGTGAATGATTCGGTATGTGCAGTTCAAGATTCTCAGGCTATGTTAGATGCAAAGCTTTGGCATGCACGCTTTGGTCATCTGAATTTTGCTAGTTTGCTATGCCTGCAAAAATCTGAAATGGTGTCCTCTTTGCCCAAACTTGAGGCACCTGGAAAACATGTTTGTGAAGGCTGTATTTTGGGCAAAATGCAGCGTTCTTCAGTTCGGGCTATGCAGAAATTGCAGCTTGTACATAGTGATGTCTGTGGTCCTATGCAGACACCCTCTTTTGGAAATTACCTTTACTTCGTGACTTTCATTGATGATCTTTCCAGGCATGCATGGGTATATCCACTCAAAGCAAAGTCCGAAGTGTTCATGT
The DNA here is from genome assembly GCA_020310875.1 of Ceratopteris richardii. Classification (NCBI taxonomy): domain Eukaryota; kingdom Viridiplantae; phylum Streptophyta; class Polypodiopsida; order Polypodiales; family Pteridaceae; genus Ceratopteris; species Ceratopteris richardii. The sequence goes on from MU260557.1 coordinate 134,848, forward strand.
GCTTCAAACAGTTTTTGGATTTGGCTGAAAATCTGTCAGCATGTAAAATGGGCACCCTCCGTTCTGATCCGGGGGGGATTATATGTCTTCAGATTTTAATGCATTTCTGGCTGAACATGGGATAAAACACCAGTGTATAGTGCCGTATACACCTCAACATAATGGAGTTGCTGAAAGGAAGAACAGGTCTCTCATGGAGATGGCGAGGTGTATGGTCAAGAGTCAGGCTTTACCTCATAGTTTCTGGCCTGAGGCTATCATGTGTGCAGCATATGTACTGAACAGGTGTCCCACTAAAGCACTGCAGTCTATCACTCCATATGAGGCTTGGCATGACCGCAAGCCATCTGTTGCTCATCTGCGTGTTTTTGGTTGTTTGGCATATGCATTAGTGCCTGAACAACATCGCAGAAAATTGGATGATAAAGCAGTTAAATGTATTTTTGTTGGATACAGTTCTGAAAGTAAAGGCTATCACCTGTATCATCCACAGACTAAACGCATTCTGGTTAGCCGTGATGTTGTATTTGTGGAAGATGCTATTTAGCCATTGCTTTCATGTACTAAGGAGACATCTGTTAGCTCCAAAGACATGTATGATACTTTGATGCCTCTTTTTACAGGTGGACAGTCTAGTGCTGGTCCTAATGAGGCAACTTCTCAGCCTTTGCAGGTTTCATATGATGATGCAGATCATTCCATTTCTGATGTAGATTTACATGATGCACTTGCTGATGAAAGAGCTGATATTGAGCAGGCAAAAAATATGCCAAAATGGCTGGTGCAGACTTTGCGTGACAGCAAATTAGATGCACCTTTGTCACATCGTACTCGTTCAGGCTCTCATAGTGCCTCCTTTGCATCAGATTGCTATGCTATGGCTGCATCTAGTCTCTGTGATGAGAATGAGCCTGTTTCTTTTGATGAAGCACAGAATTCAGAAAATTGGATGGCTGCTATGCAATCTGAATATGATGCTATAATGAAGAATGGTACATGGTCTTTATGTGACTTGCCTCCTGGCAAGAAGGCCATTGGCACTAAGTGGGTATACAAGCTGAAGTGTAAACCTGATGGTATAGTTGACAGGTATAAGGCTAGGCTTGTTGCAAAGGGTTATGCGCAGGAAAGAGGCATTGATTTTGATGAGACCTTTGAACCTACATGCCGTATGACTACTGTTCGGAGCATTTGTGCACTTGCAGCCCATCATGGTTGGAATGTACATCAGTTGGACATTAAAACACCATTTCTGAATGATGACTTGCATGAAGAAGTGTATGTTTTTCAGCCCCGTGGCTTTGTGCAAAAAGGGCATGAAAACCAGGTGTGCAGGTTAAAGAAGGCGTTATATGGTTTAAAGCAAGCACCACGTGCTTGGTATGAGAAGATACATGCCTATCTGATTGCACATGGTTTTGAGAACAGTCCAACTAAAAGCACCTTATATGTTAAGCGTGCTAATGATGTGCTTCTGATCATTGTTGTCTATGTAGACGACATGCTGCTCACTGGTCCTATTGAGAAGCATATTGCTGATTTTAAGGCTGATTTGCATGCCTCATTTGAGATGTCTGATTTGGGCCATTTGCATCACTATTTGGGCATTCAGTTTATGCAAGTTGATGGTGGAATGGCTTTGTGTCAAACGAAATATATTGACACATTATTGCAGCGTTTTGGCCTTGAAGACTGTAAGCCTATTGCCACTCCTATGGAGACAGGTTTACGATTGAGTCTTCATGATGCTGGAGATGCATTTGATGCTGTTCTCTATCAACAGGCTATTGGATGCTTGATTTACTTATGCATTACTCAGCCAGATATTCAGTTTGCTGTCTCACAGATGAGCAGGATTATGCATTGCCCAAGAGTCACGCATTGGAAAGCGGTTAAGTGCATCTTTCGCTACTTGAGTGGTACTCGGCTACTTGGGTTATTTTATCCCAAGGGGGGATCACTACCGCTAGATTTGCATGCTTTTTCTGACTCAGATTGGGCTGGTTGCAATGACACTCGTGTGTCCACCAGTGGTTTTTGCTTCATGCTTGGTAGCTCATGTATATCTTGGTTGAGCAAGAAGCAGCCTACTGTGGCCACTTCCAGTTGTGAGGCTGAGTATAGGGCAGCTTTCACAACGACTGTTGAGTATGTGTGGCTCAGACGCCTTATGGCTGATTTGGGTGTTGGCTAGTCCTTTGCCACCACCATCTTCACTGACAGTCAGAGCGCATTGGGAGTTGCGAGGAACCCTGTGTTCCATGCTCGCACTAAGCACATTGAGGTGCATTATCACTATGTCAGGGAGAGGTTCTCTGCTGGGGAGATCAGCTTGGCATATGTGCCCACGCAGGAGAACATTGCAGACCTTTTCACGAAGGCTCTGCCTAGGGAGAAGTTTGAAGCTTTCCGCAAAGCTTTGGGCTTACTTCCTTTTGTGGAGTGATTTCCACATAGCTTGGCACTTCCTTATACATGAGTGCCAGCTCCTTGTTCACCGCATCACTCCCAGGGGGGGATTTGTTGATATATTTAGGTAGTGATGTGTGTGAACACTCTAGGACCGCCGGGGCACTTTTTTCCCTCTTTAGGATGTTTTCTTCCCCCGGCTTGTATATACGCCTATTGCCCTAATGGGCTACTAATCTTTGTACATTCTCTAGTAATACATTCAATCTTGTGTGTTGTGCTCCAAGCATCTTCTTCTTCCTTGTGCTGTTCGCTTGCTTCCGCAGACGTCTAACTCCAACATAAATCTCAAGATTTACTAAAACTTTTGAGAAGTTTTTACTTGGAGAAGGTGCACAACCTTTAAACAGTACCTTGTACAACATTTCATTATAAACTTTACAGATTTGGTCAGCCAATGAACGAGTTAAGTGTAGCAGACTTTTCTGTGTAGTGACTTCCTTCACAGTTAGATAGAATTTTCATGATTTGGCATTGGTTTTCCAAAATTGGTTAAGGTTTTGAGTTGTTCTTGATATAGAGGTGATCTAACATCAAGGATAACGTGTTCTTTTGGAGATTAACTGTAACAAGTATCCTAATCTTGAATCATAATCCCACATAGAACAATAATAGGCCTCGACACCACAATATATAAAGAAGGAAAACAGAGTATATGCAGAACAAGAAGAGAGAGAATTTTATTATCTGTGCAGATTTACAAGTAGTACTGATCTGCGTTACAAAATCTATCAGATAGCTTCAATGTGAAGCCTCATCCACCTGACCACCCCCGAGCTGATCTCAATCCCAATCTCAATCACAATCACAATCTCAATCCGAATCTCAATCACAATCACAATCTCAATCTCAATCTCAATCTCAATCTCAATCTCAATCTCAATCGCAATTCCAGAAGCCGAAAAATGATCGTCATGACTGTATGACCATCCTCCTTTTCTATCTCTCAGTCTTCCTCTTTTTGGATCTCCACCTTTTGCCAGCGCACGACCAATCACGCCTTCCTATACCCGCACTTTTAGAATCTGCATGCTCCAAGATAGCATCTTTTCGCATGTCTCATGCAAGACTTCCAGACCACCCATGCATCTACTTTTCATGTCCACCATCAAGAATCATACCTGCAAAAATAGAGATGATCCCTGCAACGCACTTACATGTTGGTGCATATCAAGCCTTCACACTTTGGCTTGGAATCATGGAAGAATAGCTTGGACAAAGCTTTATCAAGACTTCACTTGAAGCAAGGTTCATATGAACATGTGCTTAGATGTTCTTACCTTTTTACCCCTTTGTAAAAGTCTATATGACTTGGCATTTATATGTAATCACTTTAGTCACTTACCTACTTCATTAGTCGTGGAAAAGAGAATGAGTTAGTGGAGAGAATATCTCCTTACTTTTAGTAGAGATATTCTAGGGAGCCTAAGTTTGAATTTGAAATTCAAATTAACCTTCAACTCCTATAAAAACTACAAGCAAAAAGTCGCGGGTGTCCATTATCAATCCTGAGGCTATTCTGTACTATCTAGTGAGTGTGTGAGGTCTACTCCATAGCCTACACCTCTGAGTACCATTGTGCTATGTCTATCATGCCAATGGGAATGTACATTCATATGATATAATACAAATACTTACATTCATCATCTCTGTTTTGTCTGAGTCTCCTACTCCAAGTCTCTCAACTTCAAAGGAGCATTTCTCAGTGCTCACTGAACCAAATCAAGATTTTAATAGCTCATTGGAACCAGCTCAAGGTCTTCTACAAGCATACAAAATCTCAAAAGATTTCATTCAGCCATTTGGGAGAAATCGTGCTCGAAGCAGTCACTGGTCTATCTCTGCAACTCTCCTAAAAAGTCGAGGGTAATCAGAATTTTGCTAAACTTATTTCTCAGTGTATGGTTTATCAATTTGAGTGATTCCACTTGTAATTGGTAGCTCATTAAGGTAATTTAATACTCCCAAAAGGAATTGTTTCAATTTCAAGTGTGCTGGTCACACTGAGCATAACACTGAGCAGGTATCATTACAGAAATAGCAAGTTTTTGGATTTGTGAAGGAACCAAGCTATCTGTTTTGGTTTGATCATTTCACAAATCATTTGCAAAGTACATATATGGTTTCTTTGTGTCATTTGGAAGCTAAGCAAGTATACTAAGCATATCTGGAATCAAAGGAGGGCTGGTGTAAAGCAGGTATAGCAGCACCAACTCATTTCTTGAGTGCATTCAACCATCACTCCCAACAGTGGTATCAGAGCAAAGAAGGTAAACATGGGTGATGGATTTCCTTCATTCATTGACAAATTGGATAGGAACAACTACCAAGCTTGGTCATTGAGAATGAAGACCTATCTACAAGGAAGGAGCTTGTTTGGATACATATCAGGAGATGAGGAATTGCCCTCATTCAAGACTAGAGGACTACCCACAAAGGATGAACATGAGAGACTCAACCAATGGTGTGCAAAAGATGCTTTGGCAAGGTCTTATCTCTTAAACTCTATATCTGATTTTCTTTTACCTCATGTAAGGAATTGTAAGACTTCCCAAGAGACTTGGGAAACCTTGTCAAACTACTTTTCTTCCAACACAAGGGCCAGGAAGAATCAACTGTGGATTGAATTCACAACCCTTAGGAAGCAGCCCAAGCAATCAGCCTCAGAGTATGTGACAACGATCAAAGATGTGGCAGACCAATTAGCAAGCATTGGAGAGGAGATTGAAGAGGAGCAAATAGTCAGGCAAGTAACAAATGGACTCAAGGCAGATGATAAGTGGGAAAGTTTCACCACTGCAATGGACCTCTATATGGACATGCATACCCCAGATCTCACAACACTCATGGGCCAACTATTTACACATGAAGCAAAGTTTACAAAGGCAGGAGATCAATCAAAAGGTAACAACCCCTCTGCTCTCTATACTGATAAGAAAGTTAAAGATAAAGGTAAAGGGAAGAAACAGGATGAAGAAGGCTCTACCTCTCAAGCTAATTATGCAGGGAGAGGTAGGTCATCTAGAGGAAGAGGCAGAGGAGGTAAGTCAGGTAGGGGGAGACCCTACAACTCATCACCATGCAACATTTGTGGATTGTCCAATCATACCACAGATGAATGCTACAAGAACTACAAAAATCAGAGAGGAAGAGGCTACTCAAGAGGTGGATACTCTCAAGGGAGAGGCAGATTCAATCAACATCAAGGCTACAATGGATACAACAACCAATACAACAACAACTACAACAACAACCACAATGGTAATTACCAAGGTGGATTCAGAAATAGAAGAGACTACAACAACTACACAGAGGAGCAAGATGACTCCCTATTGATCATGAATATGACCTCCAAGGCAGGTACAAATGATGATCATTTATTTTATATTGACTCAAGATGTTCTAACCATGTAGCTGGCAATGTGGCACTACTTTCTGATTTGGAAGAGCCCAAGGGCAAACATCAGGTACAAACATGTGATGACACTAAACATTCTGTTGTTAAGATTGGAAATGTGAAGACATGTGATGGTAACCAGAATCTATTGAGCAGGGTACTCTATGTACCAACCATCACCAAGAATCTAATGAGTGTTGGTCAGATTGTGGAGAAAGGTTTGCAGGTCAGATTCACACAACATGGAGCATATGTGGAGGACCCAAGACATGGATTCATAAGGATAGCCAAAGGGGAGAAATCAGGTAGATTATTTACATTTGAGCTAGAAGATACCAAGAACATTGCTTTGTATAATTACAAGGATCAGACACTTTCAGAGTTAGAAATATGGCACAAGAGATTAGGGCACATAGGTGAAAGAACCCTAAAGCAAATGTGCAGGGATCAATGTGTGCTTGGGATACCTAATGTGTCCAAGCAACACATGATTTACAAGTGTGGATCATGTCAATTTGGTAAGTCTCACAGGTTACCCTATTCAAGGAAAGGTTTCATGCATGTAGACTACCTAGACTTGGTACACACAGATGTTTGGGGACCTAGCAAGGACCCTTCTATTTCAGGTTCAAGGTATTATGTGTCCTTCATTGATGATTATAGCAGGTGGACCATTTTATACTTTATGAAGCATAAAGATGAAGTGTTTAATTGTTTCAAGAGGTATCTTGCACTTGTTGAGAATCAAACAGGAAGAAGCTTGAAGAGGCTAAGGTTAGATGGTGGAGGAGAGTACTTCTCCAATGAGTTTGAAGATTTCTTGCAGGAAAGAGGCATCAAAAGGGAGATTACTACAAGGTACTCACCTGAACAAAATGGGGTAGCTGAAAGAAGGAATAGACTCATAGTAGAAACAGCTAGGTCTATGCTTAATGAAAAGAAGTTACCAAATTATCTTTGGGCAGAGAGTGTATCCACTGCCACCTATCTCATTAATAGGTTGCCATCCAAATCACTTGATGGCATGACACCATATGAAGCTTGGCATGGTAAGAGACCCTCTCTGGATCATTGCAAAATCTTTGGTTGTGTAGCATATGTGCATATTCCCTCACAGGTAAGGGGAAAGCTAGATCCCAAGGCTGAAAAATGTATCTTCATTGGTTATGATTTGAACCAAAAGGGATACAGATTCTACAACCCAACAAACAAAGGGTTTAAGGTAAGCAGAGATGTCATTTTTGATGAGAATGACTCTTGGTATGAAAATGAATGCAGGAAGATTAGTCTACCCTATGACATGGAAGAAGATTTTCCAAAGCTCACCAAGGAGGAATCAATTCAGAAAGAAGATTCAAGCTCAGATGATGATGATACAATAAACCTTGAAGAGTTCAAGGCTTGGAAGTCCAAAGGGAAGATGAAGATGAAGCAACTAGAAGATAAACCAGAATCTTCAACTCAAGCAATGAGGAGATCTCAGAGAGAAAAGAAGAAGCCTATCAGATTTGGGTATGACACATCACTTGTAACTAAACATTCTGTATATCTTGCAAAGGACTTGTTGAATGAAGAACCAGGTACTTATGAAGAAGCAATTACCAAACCAGAATGGAAAGAAGCCATGGATGAAGAGATGGAAGCTCTCAAGGAAAGTGATACTTGGGACTTGGTACCCAATAAAGACTCTATGAAAGTAATAGGATCCAGATGGATCTACAAACTAAAGAAGAATTCAGATGGAACAATAAACAGGTACAAAGCTAGGTTGGTAGCCAAGGGTTTTGCACAAACCCAAGGCATTGATTATGAGGAGACATTTTCTCCTGTGGCTAAGATGCCAACTATCAGAATATTGGTGAGTGTAGCTGCATCCAAGAATTGGAACATGTACCAATTAGATGTCAAGAATGCTTTCTTGAATGGATGGATATCTGAAGAAGTCTACATGTCATAACCACTTGGCTATGAAGATCCAAAAAAGGTACATTATGTTTGTAAATTGAAGAAGGCTCTGTATGGTTTAAAGCAGGCACCTAGAGCATGGAATTACAGGTTGACAACCTATCTCCAAGACCAAGGATTTGTGATGAGTAAAGCAGACACTTCTCTATTCATAAAGAGAAGTAGTACAGAGGTAATCTACTTATGTGTTTATGTTGATGACATCATCATTACAGGTAATGATGTCAATGGGATTAGACACATCAAAGGACAGATGATGAAAGAATTCAAGATTAGTGATCTTGGATTATTGAAGTACTTCTTAGGTCTTGAGTTAGTCTACACCAACTCAGGTATATATATCACTCAAAAGAAGTATGTACAGGATATGGTCAAGAAGTTTGGCTTGCAGGATGCTAAAGTATCTACTACTCCAATGGAGGTCAACCTAAAGCTAAGTGCTCATGAAGGAGAAGAAGTCCAAGACATTACAGGATACCAAAGTATGGTAGGTAGTTTGAACTATGCTACCTTGACAAGAATTGACATAGCATATGGAGTTAGTGTGCTTAGTCAATTCATGCACAAACCAAGGGTACCTCACCTAGAGGCAGCAAAGAAGATCTTGAAGTATCTGAAGGGAACTCAAAGTCATGGTTTGTACTTTCCTTATACATCAGATATTGACATTAAAGTTTACTCAGATGCAGATTGGGCAGGATGCAAGGATGATAGGAGAAGCACCTCAGGATATATTTGTTTTGCAGGAGATAAGCCTATTTCTTGGTCAGCCAAGAAGCAACCTATAGTGGCATTGTCATCCACTGAAGCAGAGTATAGAGGGCTTGCCAATGCCACTCAAGAAGCTATCTGGTTGAAGCTTCTATATACAGAGTTAGGCCTATATACAAGGCCACCAATTATTTTTGGAGACAACACTAGCTCTCTTCACCTTGCAGCTAATCCAATTTATCATGCCAGAACCAAACACATAGAGGTTCATTACCACTATGTGAGAGAGAAGTTACTTAGCAAAGAGATTCAATTGACATATGTGTCTACTAATATGCAATGTGCAGATTTACTTACAAAGGCATTAGATGGAAACAAGTTATGCAGATTCAAATCTATGATTGGATTGCAGGAAGTGATTGAAGAATGAAGAAGAAGACTTAAGCCAAAGTGTTTGGCTTGAGGGGGAGCTGTTGGTGCATATCAAGCCTTCACACATTGGCTTGGAATCATGGAAGAATAGCTTGGACAAAGCTTTATCAAGACTTCACTTGAAGCAAGGTTCATATGAACATGTGCTTAGATGTTCTTACCTTTTTACCCCTTTGTAAAAGTCTATATGACTTGGCATTTATATGTAATCACTTTAGTCACTTACCTACTTCATTAGTCGTGGAAAAGAGAATGAGTTAGTGGAGAGAATATCTCCTTACTTTTAGTAGAGATATTCTAGGGAGCCTAAGTTTGAATTTGAAATTCAAATTAACCTTCAACTCCTATAAAAACTACAAGCAAAAAGTCGCGGGTGTCCATTATCAATCCCGAGGCTATTCTGTACTATCTAGTGAGTGTGTGAGGTCTACTCCATAGCCTACACCTCTGAGTACCATTGTGCTATGTCTATCATGCCAATGGGAATGTACATTCATATGATAGAATACAAATACTTACATTCATCATCTCTGTTTTGTCTGAGTCTCCTACTCCAAGTCTGTCAACTTCAAAGGAGCATTTCTCAGTGCTCACTGAACCAAATCAAGAGTTTAATAGCTCATTGGAACCAGCTCAAGGTCTTCTACAAGCATACAAAATCTCAGAAGATTTCATTCAGCCATTTGGGAGAAATCGTGCTCGAAGCAGTCACTGGTCTATCTCTGCAACTCTCCTAAAAAGTCGGGGGTAATCAGAATTTTGCTAAACTTATTTCTCAGTGTATGGTTTATCAATTTGAGTGATTCCACTTGTAATTGGTAGCTCATTAAGGTACTTTAATACTCCCAAAAGGAATTGTTTCAATTTCAAGTGTGCTGGTCACACTGAGCATAACACTGAGCAGGTATCATTACAGAAATAGCAAGTTTTTGGATTTGTGAAGGAACCAAGCTATCTGTTTTGGTTTGATCATTTCACAAATCATTTGCAAAGTACATATATGGTTTCTTTGTGTCATTTGGAAGCTAAGCAAGTATACTAAGCATATCTGGAATCAAAGGAGGGCTGGTGTAAAGCAGGTATAGCAGCACCAACTCATTTCTTGAGTGCATTCAACCATCACTCCCAACATTACACACACACGTCCATTTTTTTTTAAAGTGTTGGAAAACTGCACTT
>MU260557.1:150000-152500 GCA_020310875.1 Ceratopteris richardii
GTAGGATAGATCACTTGATACCTAAGTCTTTGTTGATCTCATTGTAGGAGAGTGTTGCTTACTTCATAGTCTACACCTCTGAGTATCATTGAGCATTGTTTATCATGCCAATGATCATGTACAACATTGTTTCATAATACAATAGATCATCCATTATATATGCTGGTCTCTCTGTCATTGTTACTTATAACAGTCATTTTGTATTGCTCATATCTCACTCAATACTCCTCCATTTTCAATGTTCTATAGCTTGTTGGAAGCAGCTATAAATTCTCTATATTCTGATAAATTTTAACGACATTCCATTCTCTGGATTTGGAGAAAAGCGCATTGAACTGATCACTGGTCAAACTCTGCAGAGGTCCTAAAAAATCGGGCGTAATGCTACACTTGCTAAATTGATTGCTCTGTGTATAGTCCATCTTTTTGAGTGATTCTACTTGGAATCTTTAGCTCATTAAGCTAATTTGATATCCCCAAAAGGAAGGTTTCGAATTCCTACTGTACTGGAAGCACTGAGCTTAACAAGCAGCAGGTGTGTGTACCAAAAATAGAAGTTTTTCATGAAGTTTGAATTGGGAAGTAGTCTATTTTGACTCAATCATTTCTCACATCATTTCCAAAGTACATAGGCACTTGTTTAGTGTCATTGGAAAGCTAAGAGGGCCTACAACTCAACTCTGAAGCTAAAGAGGGCTGGTACAAAGCAAGGATTAGCAGTACCAACTCATTTTTTGGAGTGTCCATCCAGCATTCCCAACAGTGGTATGAGAGCAAAGCTAAGGTAAAATGGGAGATGGTTTTCCTTCTTTCATTGATAAATTGGACAGGAACAACTACCAAGCATGGTCCTTGAGGATGAAGACATACTTGCAAGGAAGGAGTCTCTATGGATACATCTTAGGAGATGAGGAGATGCCCATTTTTAGAAGTAGAGGACAACCTACAAGAGAGGAGCATGAAAGACTCAATTCATGGTGTGCCAAAGATGCATTAGCAAGGTCATAATTACTTAATTCAATCTCTGATTTTCTTCTTCCACACATTAGGAACTGTAAGACATCCCAAGAGACTTGGGAAACATTGTCTTCATATTTCTCTTCCAACACTAGGTCTAGGAAGAACCAATTGTGGATCGAGTTTACCACTCAAAGAAAACAACCCAAGCAAGGCATCTCAGAGTATGTGACCAAAGTCAAGGATGTAGCTGATCAATTGGCAAGCATAGGAGAAGAGATTGAAGAGGAACAGATCGTGAGACAAGTAATCAATGGCATTAAGGCAAATGACAAATGGGAGAGCTTCACAACTGCCATGGACTTGTACATGGACATGCAAATTCCAGACCTTACCACATTCATGGGGCAACTCTTTACCCATGAGGCCAAGCTCAACAAGAATGGAGATTTATCAAGAGGTAATAGCTCTTCTGCCCTATACACAGATAAAATCAAGTCTAAAGAGAAAGGAAAAAGCAAGAAGATTGAGGATGAAGGAGCTACCTCCCAAGCCAACTATGCAGGGAGAGGTAGAAACTCAAGAGGCAGGGGTAGAGGAGGTAAGCAAGGTAGGGGGAGACCTTTCAACTCTTTTCCATGTAATATTTGTGGTTTTTCAAATCACACTACAAATGAGTGTTATAGGAAGAATACCTAAAGCTTGTCCATATAGATGTATGGGGACCAAGTAAGGAGCCCTCAATTTTTGGATCAAGGTATTATGTATCTTTCATTTATGATTTCAATAGGTGGACTATCTTATACTTTATGAAGCACAAAGATGAAGTATTCAGTTGCTTTAAAAAGTATCTTGCACTTGTTGGGAACCAAACAAGAAGAATTCTAAACAGAATAATGTCAGATGGAGGAGGTGAGTACTTCTCAAATGAGTTTGATGCTTTCTTGCATGATAGAGGAATCAAAAGAGAAATTACAACAAGGTATACCCCTGAGCAAAATGGGATGGTAGAGAGGAGAAATAGACTAATTGTTGAAACAACTAGGTCAATGTTAAATGAGAAAAAATTACCTGATTACTTGTGGTCAGAGAGTGTATGTACTGCCACTTATCTTGTTAACAGGTTGCCATCTAAATCTCTTGATGGGATGACCCCTTATGAAGCATGGCATGGTAGAAGACCTTCACTTGATCATTGCAGGATCTTTGGATGTGTTGCTTATGTGCATATACCATCTCAAATAAGAGGTAAGCTAGACCCTAAGGCAGAGAAGTGCATCTTCATAGGGTATGACTTGAATCAGAAAGCATATAGGTTCTACAATCCTTCTAACAAAGGATTTATGGTTAGTAGAGATGTCTTTGATGAGAATGATTCTTAGTTTGAAAGTGAATGCAGGAAAGTAAAGTTGCCTTATGACTTGGAAGAGGAATTTCCAAGCCTCACCAAGGAGGAACCAAACTAGATTGAAGACATCAACTCAGATGATGAGGACATCATCAACCTAGAAGAATTCAAGGCATGGAAATCCAAAGGCAAAGT
>MU260557.1:172500-175000 GCA_020310875.1 Ceratopteris richardii
CTTGAAGGTGCAAAAGGATAAAGGTTGAAGAAAACTTGAAGGTAGACACATTGAAGCTATCAAAAGGATCAGAAGGAGCGAGATTCAAAGTCAAGGTACATTTATTTCTCATAAAGATTTAAGAGTTGACAATACAGGTAAAGGAATAATGGGAGATAGTCTCCAAATTGAGAAGCTGGATAGAGAGAACTATCTTGCATGGTCAATGAGGATGGAAGCTCATCTTATGAGCAAAGATCTGATGGGATACATCATAGGAGATGAAGAAAAGCCAGAATTTAGAGACTCTAGTGTTCCAACTAGAGAGGAGCTTGCAGACTTGAAGAATTGGATGAAGAAGGATGCTCAAGCAAGGAGCATAATCTACATGGCAGTCAATGACTATTTGCTTCCTCACATTAGAGGACTTGAAAGTGCATGTGACATTTGGAATGCTTTGGAGGAGCATTTCCAAAACACAACCAAATCAAGGAAGGATTCACTATGGCCAAAATTTACTACCTTCAAGAAGAAGGCCTCACAGTCAATCTCTGATTATGTGACAAAGATGAAGGACATTGCAGATTCTCTAGGTGCAGTGGATGAATATATTGAAGAAGATAAATTGGTAAGACAAATTCTCACAGGGCTAAGAGGAGATGAGAAATGGAAGCCTTTCATTTTATCTACAGAACTTTCATTAGATCACTTTACTCCTGATTTGAATCAATTGTTAGGTCATATGCTAACTTTTGAGAATGATATCAAAGGAGATGTTGATAAGAGTGCAGGTCATGCAATGTACTCTAAAGACAAGAAGAAAGCTAACAAAGGAAAGCAACAATCAGGTGAAGAAGAAGGTACTTCAAACCAAGCAAATTTCATAAGAGGAAAAGGAAATGGTAGAAGTAGAGGAAGAGGCAGACACAACAAAGATAATGCAAGAGCTTGTTGGATATGTGGTAAGACCAATCATCTATCTCATGATTGTTGGCACAATAATCAGAATAATAGTAATTATCAGAAGTTTAATCAAAGAGCAAGAGGTGGTAGATTTCAGAGAGGAAACTTCAGAGGTAGAGGTGGTAGGAATTATTTTGGAAGAGGTGGAGGAAGAAGCTTCCAAAATCAATCCTATAATAACACCTACTACAACTATGCATCAGATCAGAAGGAGGACTCGACTCTTATTATGAATACATGTGAAACCTCACATGAGGACATGAGAGTGTTCTATATTGATTCAGGATGTAGTAATCATTTAAGTGGAAATATTGCTTTGATGACTGACTTAGATCATAATGCAATTAACCATACAGTTCAGACAGGTGATAATACAAAGCACAAGGTAAAGTCAATTGGTTCAGTCAAAGCTAAGGATGGGAGCACTCTTCTGAGTAAGGTTCTTTATGTTCCCACAATTCCAAAGAATTTGATCAGTGTAGGTCAAATTGTGGAAAAAGGATATGAGGTAAGATTCACCAATGATGGAGTCTATGTTGAAGACCCTAGTCAAGGGTATAAATAGGTTATTACAGGAAAGAAAGAAGGAAGGCTCTTCACATTGAAGGTACAAGGAAATGTTGGACATGCTATGTTCATATATGGAGAGCAGAAGGAGTCAGAATTGGATCTTTGGCACAAAAGACTTGGACACTTCAATGAAAGAGGTATCAAAGAAATGATTAACAATGATTCAGTGCTTGGGTTGCCTAACATTGCAGGTCAACACATGACATACGGATGTGAGGCATGTCAATTAGGTAAGGCTCATAAGCAATCCTATTCTAAGCATGGGTTTATGTATTCAGAAAGGCTTGAGTTGGTGCATACAGATGTGTGGGGTCCTTCAAAGGACTTTAGTATAAATGGTTCAAGATATTATGTCATATATGTTGATGATGCTACTAGATGGATCACAATTTATGTGATTAAAGAAAAGTTAGAAGTGTTTAATACATTTAAACACTATCATGCATATGCAGAAAGGATTACAGGTCAAAAATTGAAAAGACTAAGGTCAGATGGAGGGGGAGAGTATTTTTCAAATGAATTCAATGATTACTTGTGGAATGCAGGTATAAAGAGAGAAGTTACTTGCAGGTACTCTCCTCAACAAAATGGGGTAGCAGAAAGAAGAAATAGGACTCTAGTTGAGTTTGCAAGGTCCATGATGAAAGAGAAGAATTGCCCAAATTATTTGTGGGCAGAGGCTGTAAATACAGCTACATATTTGGTCAATAGATTGCCTTGTAAAGCTTTGCAAGGTATGACACCATATGAAGCTTGGTGGGGTAAGAGACCTACCTTGGATCATTGCAGAATATTTGGATGTTTGGCATATGCATATGTGCCATCTCAATTGAGGCATAAGTTGGAGCCTAAGGCAGAAAAGTATGTATTCATTGGTTATGATGATAAACAAATGGGATACAGGTTGTGGAGTCCATCCACAAAGCAATTCCTTGTATCCAAGGATGTTACATTTGATGAGCAAGGTACTTGGTATGCAGGTAAATAT
>MU260558.1:0-183975 GCA_020310875.1 Ceratopteris richardii
AGTGTTCATAATAGTAATAAAGCTTTAGCTCAATTAAACAATGTTAGTTTCAACCATATATTCTTGACAAGGGGTCATGATGACAGAGATCTTTTTTGTAAAGCAATATTCATTTTTTGGTGAGTGGGAGTCTAACGATGAGTAGATATTTTTATTTCATATCATGATAAAAATAGTTTGATAGAGTATACAAGAGGAGATATATTAAGCATGCAAAGAAATATAA
The DNA here is from genome assembly GCA_020310875.1 of Ceratopteris richardii. Taxonomy (NCBI): domain Eukaryota; kingdom Viridiplantae; phylum Streptophyta; class Polypodiopsida; order Polypodiales; family Pteridaceae; genus Ceratopteris; species Ceratopteris richardii. The sequence continues at coordinate 227 of MU260558.1, forward strand.
GGAATCAAGATGTATTATTAAAGGGTTACTTTTTTATCCTTCAAGAAAAGTTTGCAAGGAATTTTATTGCACAATATTGGCCTATTAACATTCCATAGAAAATAGTCTGTGTGATGGCCTATTAACATTCCAAAGCACAATATTGGCCTATTAACATTCCATAGAAAAGACTTGGTGGCATAGTGAGAGTGAAATGACTCCCATGATTGGGATATATGAAGAAAAACTTAAACCTTAGAATTCCATTTACATCAAAGCATGTCCTAAATGCATTTGTACAAGAATTTATCCCCAATATATTTTACGAAAGCGAGAAAAATGGAACAAACATTTCTTCGTTTCATCCATACCATCAATTAATAACCAAAAAAATGTTTTAAGTCTTCCTATGCTTTACTCCTATGATGAATTTCCTTCTTTCTTCTAAACCTTGAATTTCATGGTGCTCTTTTAGAAAACTATTAAAATTATCCATTTATAATACTAGTTTGGTTCCCTTTGTCATGTTCTTTAAAGTGGTCCTATTGAGCCTTCACCAAGCATAATAGTATGAGGAATACTCAGAGTATTAGAAACCTCTCTTCAAAGTCTAGAAAAATGTCAATATTCCATATAGTTTGCATTTTTACTCACCATTTCTTCTCTATACATGTGAAAAGGTCTTAACATATAACGTTATTTGATAAGTGTAATCTTCTAGCTGTAGGCATATCATCACAATGAAAACTAGAATATTTCATCATCCATGCATGCATGTTCACCAACATATCCTTTGTTGGCAGTTCTATAAGAATTTTGAAAAGCCACATCATCATTGATAAGTTGCTATGGAATCCTATGGATTCTCAAATGTCCCAAGGTAGATGCAATTTTAAATAAATTCCTATAGCTTTGCATACCTTGATAGATTTAAGATTGAAATGCAAGAATATCCTTGATTATTTACATGTGAGTACTACAATATATAACCTATGTTTCATTAACTCATCGAAGAAATTCTCTATTATGTATTTTATTTTCTTCATTCCTAAAGTAAGGAATCATAATTATTTTTTTTCTTCTAAAGCTAATGGAGCTCCTTGATCCAATATGCTCATTGGAACGTTTTCCACATACACTTGAATGTAAAGAGAAATAACCAGGTCAATTAACATTGACACAATGAGAATTGTCACATTGAGATAACTTAAAAGATTCAACTGAGATCATAGAATCTTTCAAATCATCTATATTATGGGCATCCTCACAAAGATTTTTCCTTGTTCGTGAGAAAGGATTAATAGAAAATAAGGAGTTCAACTCTGGGGCTCAAAGAAAAGAGATCGCTAGGGATCAACATAGAAGAAATATCTCATATTCTCTTAGGTAAGACAAGTAAAAAAGCCATTTGAATATGTAACATACTCCCTAGGAGGCATATTCTCTACTTATAAAAAATATTCTCGGATGGTGCAAAGTATTCATATGGGGTCTACAGCACTATGGATGTGCTAAGAGCATATAGGCACCTTTCACATCTCTTGCACCACCAAAAGGAGATCCCCTCAAGTTTCCACATTTTAAGCCAAAAATCATTCAAGTATCTCTATTATTGGGTTCAATTTTTGGCCACACTAATTTCCTCAAAATGCCCAACTTTTACTCATCTTATTTTCTTTCTCCACGTTCAAAGATAGCCAAATCATTTTCCTCATTTTCATACTCACAAAGATCTAGTCACAATATTTGTTAGCTCACTAGCAATCATGTCCTCAAGCTTTTCATTAATCACCAACAAGTAGTCACCCAATGTTTTGTGGAATTCCAAACTCTACTCACCCAATTTGCATGGAAGTTCAACAATCACTTGCACCACAAAATTAGGCTTCTTTTTTATTTCTTGAGCAAAAACTTTCTTTCCCAAGTTTATGTTTTAAATAAAGAAAGTCCGCCTTAGCCTACCCTCCTGAACTTGTTTAATCAAAAGAAATGTACAAGTGAATGGGACTAGTACCCAGGGGATCCCCTGAATCCCAAAGCATGGGTATCTTTTACAGAGTTTAGAGGGCATTACAAAGAAGTTTAATCATCCTCTCATCACCTTGATGTAGGCCCACTTGGGTTTAAGCTTGTTTTTAATCCGTGATGAAGAACTTTCCATAAGAGAACAGACTTTTTGATTTCTATGATAGGATTCCACATAGCCACGAACTTCATGTCCCACCACAATCTATCCATGACATGCACCATTTCTTGTTGAGGTTAGGTTGATAATCAATAGTTTCTTTGATATTTAGGATTTTTGTTAGGCGATTACCATTCGGCCATTTCAGACCATGCGGGCTCTGCATGTGGTGCCCATGAGAAGGTGAACTTTTGAGCGGTCCAACGCAAGATGTTTGTTTTGCAAAGTAGTCCATTCTTCATAAGTAATCTTGACACTAGGGTCAATATCCTCAAAGTTGATCCACTGATTGGTGTCACGTAGTATGTTTAGTTGTATCACTATCAAAGTCATAAACAATTGAGATTATTAATCCTATTGATGATGTGTTGTTAACTCCCATTGTTTTGTTTTGTACAAGAAGAATAGACTCGGACTTAGAAGTATAGGTGCATGCAAAAACCGTTTATCCCTTTCATCTTTGCCTTAGAGCTTGAGATAACTATTGAGAACATGATCACTATCCTTGAAAATCTCACAAGATGTGTGTAATTTAATCACTTCGTCTCATCTTTGCTTTCATTGACAACAAAGTATTTGTAGAATTTTACTCACTAGGATTTACTCCAGTCAATTGTTCCTCTTAGATTGATCATCGTGCATAAAGTAGAAAGTATCTTTTCAAATGCAAAATCGTTTGGGTTTTCTTTCATTGTCAATCAAAGAGTTAAATGAAAATGTTCTCATTGAAATTAGCAAAGAAAAACTTTCACAAGTGAAATGTCTCGAAAAAAATCACTTTTAGTAATCATTTTCTCTATTAAAACTTTGACCTTTGTAATAAATTATTTATAGAATTATTTTCATTAAAGTGTTCACTCTCCAATTTCTTCCAAACGTAAAAACGTAAGCAACATTATTCCAGGCATCCCTGTAGCTACCAAGTGATCTTTCAAATATTTGATCTTACGAAGAAAAGGCATCAGCTTTTTCACATGAGCAAATATGAGGCATGTTTGCACACGACGTAAAAATAGTGGTGAGTGTCGGATATATGAGAATTCTATAAAAGAACATCACATGCGTGTCTATATACCGTTATATATGCCCTGGCTTTTGTTTATATATATATATATATATATATATATATATATATATATATATATATATATATATATATATATATATAGATATATATATATATATATAGATCCATACATCTGTATACACACACATATATATATATATATATATATATATATATATATATATATATATATATATATATATATATATTGTCATATATATATATATATGGACACACTACACCTATATATATATATACTTCAGCCATTGTTTGGAGTAAATAGCAGACCAACTGAGAGTACATGATAAACCATATGATATATCAAACAGATAAACGAGAAAAGGTTATGGATACATTATATAGCACAGCATCGGAGAAAACCAAAAAAGAAAAATGCACTGAATATCTTCTGATTCGACTATATTCAGAGAACCGTACGAGGCACAAGTTCTCTTCGTTTTACAATCAACCTCAACCTTAGCTTTTTCTTTGTCTTCAGCTGCCAGTGAGTACCGCATTGCATTGCAGCGTGTGCGATGGACTTACGCTCGCCATTTTAGGTGAACATACTCAGAGTATTGCATTGAATTGCAGCGTGCGATGGACTTGCGTTTAGCGAAGCAGGTGCGGAAACATATATGTAAGACGAGGATGACGGAGACAGACAAAGAGTCGCTTGTCTGTCTTCATCATCCTTAACCGCCGACAGATTAGGTGAACATAGCCAAAGTACTCCGATGCACCCAAGCACGGAAACCTACATGTATGCCTTTCACGATGAAGGAGCAGAAGAAGATACGGATAAGGATGACGCAGAAAGACAAAGATTCGGTTGTCTATCTCGGCCATCCTTTCTCTATCTTTTTCTTTCTCTTCGGTTACCGGCAAATGACTCTGCTGCAGGAGGATTTCCAACCCTCTCCCTTCGTACAATGCCAACGGTCTCCCGCATCTCCAGCTTCGCTCACTTATTCGCGGAAAATGATACTTAACCCTATGTCTGTCTTCATCATCCTTAACCTAATCTTTATCTTTGTCTTCCGTTCCCGGCGATGGACTTACGCTCAGCGTAATAGCTCAGCATAGCCAAAGTACTGCGATGCACCCAAGCACGGAAATCTACATGTATGCCCTCCACAAAAATGTTTCCCCTCCATAAACAATGGAATTCTGACATACCTTGGGCTTTCACGATGAAGGAGGAAAAGAAGATAGGGATAAGGATGACGCAGAAAGACAAAGAGTCGCTTGTCTATCCCCGTCATCGCTTCGTGGATTTCTTCCATGTCCTAGGTTTTTTGTAGGTCGAGATGGACCTTACCCTTGAGGTATTATGAGATAATACCATATTGATTTTTGTTGGTAGATTTCTTATCTAAAAGTTTTGATCATCTTCAAGGCCCATACAGTCCATAAGTGCCGCTTCTTTGGAGTCATTAAACAAGTCCTCAGTACAAGGAGCATGGGCTACACTTATCTTATGCTCTATATTTGGCTCCTTGCTCTAGCCAAATATACTTTTCGAAATAGGGCATATTTTGTTACTATTGAGCGATAAGCTATGGCCCGAGGTGGCTACCCATATTTTGCATTTTGACCCACATTCATTAAATTAAATGGGCTTGTGGGGTCTTAGTGGTGTGGATTGTGGCTCTTTGGTGTAGTGGTGAGGATTGGTGGAAGGTAGTGGCATTCTGTTGGTGTGTGAGTGGTGGAGGGATGGGGGTGGTGGGACTGGTGGTTTGGATCGTGGTGGCCACATTCATTGGGGTGGTGCGGAGTGTGCAGGGCTGAGGGTACCAAGTGGAGTCTGTGGAGGGCTGTAGTAGTGGAGGGCCTTGGGGTGAGTGGTGGAGGTCTTTGGTTGGCCGTGGTGAAGTGGTGAAGGGGCTACCTTGTGGTGGTGTGGTTGCAAAAAAGGTTTCTGGTGGTAGTGGTGTGGAGTGGTGGAAGGATTGTTGGTGTTGGTGGGGTTGGCCCATCTGTGGGGTGGAGGTGGTTTGCTGGAATGGGCTGTCGAGGTGAAAGTGGAGGGTCACGGCGTGGTAAAAGGAGGGGACCCGGGGTTTATGGAGTGATGGAGGGCCGTGCCGTGGTGTGGAGTTTTTTCTCCGTAAACACGGTCCACTGTGGTCCCCAATGGTGTGGACTCAAGGAAGGGCTCATGGAGTTGGAAATTTGTTGAGTGTAGTTGTTAATAATTCTTGTGGTGGGGAGATAGTAGGGGATAGTGTGAGGGTGGTGCTCTAGGGGTGGTGGTTGGAAAAGAGGTGCTGGAGTTGGAGGGGGTCGAGGTGATGGTGGGGGCCGCGGGGGTGGTAAAAGAGGTTCAACTGTGGGATAGGAAGGTCTTTCTGATCCTGGGGCGTGGTGGTGGAAAAACGAGGGGACGGTGGGGTTGAAGGGGTCGGGTGATAGTGGGGGCCGGTATGGTGGGGGAAAAGAGGAGGGCTGATGAAGGTTCGAGGGGATCAAATTACGGTCGCGAGGGTGGTGGGGGTAAAGAAGAGGGTGGGGCGGGGGTCTTGGTGACTAGTTTTTGGCTTGTGGAAAAGAGTATGTGGTCTGTTGGAAAGAAAAGTAAAGAGACTGTGAGAGTTCTAGAAAAAAATATATAAGGCCTCTTTCGACAGAAAATAAATAGACGTTGTTGAGTTTCTATAAAAATAATGGGTCTATATCTAAAAGAGATAGCCTTGAACTCTGAGCATGGCGGTGATATGGCCTCGAGCTCTTGTTAAGTTTCCGCGAAGAATGAGCGATGTTGGTGATGGGGGAGCGCGTTGGCATTGTGGGAAACAAGACGTGGTGTAGCCGAACGAGAAAAAAGAAGAGGAAGAAAGAAGACAAGCGACTCTGTCTTTCTGCCATTCTTATAACCTAATGTTGTTGGAGATCCTTCACGTGAAAGCCCATTGGTGTCAAATTCCGTTGTTTATGGAGGGGAACTTAATATTTGGGAGGGCATGATGTACTTTCCGCGCTTGTTTTTAACCCATACTTTGGCTATGTTGACCTAATACGCAAGTACGTCCGTCGACAGACGCTGCAATCAATGGGGTGTCGCCGGAAACTGAAGACAAGGAAAAGGTAGGGTTAAGGATGATGAAGACAGACAGGCGACTCTTGGCTGTCTTCGTGATCCTCATTCTTCATATACGTTTGGTTGCTTCCTATCTTGACCCCAATCCATGATGAAGTCCATTTAGGCTGCAATTAATTCACATGCTTTGGTTTGAAATTCCGAGCAAAGTCCATCGCAACGCTGCAAATGAAATGCGGGGACTCCTGGCAGCTGAATCATACGAATCGGAAGATATTCACGTGCAATTATTCTTTTTTTTTTGGTTTTCTCCAATGCTTTGCGATATAATGTATCCATAACCTTTGCTGACATCTGTTTGGAGATATCATATGGTTTATCATCTATTCTCAATTGTTCTGCTATTTATTGGAAGGGTAATATAATATGAGATATATATATATATATATATACATATATATATATATATATATATATGTGTGTGTGTGTATGTGGTACAGATGATATGCATCTGTATATATATAAAAAAAGACAGGGTATATATCCGTTTCAGAAAGTATGGATGTTTTCGAGGAGAGAGAGAGCAGGATATGCCGCGATACATACATATATATATATATAATGTATATATATATATGACGTGAGAAAAATTCACCAATGCTTTGTTTTCAGTTCGCCATACTCAAACGTTGATAAAATGTGTAGTGATTCAAAGAGACACAACATCATGATGCTTTCTCTCCCAACATTAGTTATCAAATTTCTTAAGCTTGAAGTTCAGCATGCTACACAAAAATATGATTTCAAGGAGTTTTGCTCACAAGTGTTCATAATACTAATAAAGGTTTAGCTCAATTAAACTTGTTAGTTTCAACCATATATTCTTGACAAGGGTCATGATGACATAGATCTTTTTTGTCAAGCAATTTCATTTTTTGGTGAGTGGGAGTCTAACGATGAGTAAATATTTTTATTTCATATCATGATAAAAATAGTTTGATAGAGTATACAAGAGGAGATATATTAAGCATGCAAAGAAATATGTAAGCAATCAAGATGTATTATTAAAGGGTTACTTTTTTATCCTTCAAGAAAAGTTTGCAAGGAATTTTATTGCACAATATTGGCCTATTAACATTCCATAGAAAATAGTCTGTGTGATAGCGGCCTATTAACATTCCAAAGCACAATATTGGCCTATTAACATTCCATAGAAAAGACTTGGTGGCATAGTGAGAGTGAAATGAGCTCCCATGATTGGGATATATGAAGAAAAACTTAAACCTTAGAATTCCGTTTACATCAAAGCATGTCCTAAATGCATTTGTACAAGAATTTATCCCCAATATATTTTACGAAAGCGAGAAAAATGGAACAAACATTTCTTCGTTTCATCCGTACCATCAATTAATAACCAAATATAAATGTTTTAAGTCTTCCTATGCTTTACTCCTATGATGAATTTCCTTCTTTCTCTCTAAACCTTGAATTTCATGGTGCTCTTTTAGAAAACTATTAAAATTATCCATTTATAATACTAGTTTGGTTCCCTTTGTCATGTTCTTTAAAGTGGTCCTATTGAGCCTTCACCAAGCATAATAGTATGAGTAATACTCAAGTATTAGAAACCTCTCTTCAAAGTCTAGAAAAATGTCAATATTCCATATAGTTTGCATTTTTACTCACCATTTCTTCTCTATACATGTGAAAAAGGTCTTAACATATAACGTTATTTGATAAGTGTAATCGTCTAGCTGTAGGCATATCATCACAATGAAAACTAGAATATTTCATCATCCAATGCATCGCATGTTCACCAACATATCCTTTGTTGGCAGTTCTATAAGAATTTTGAAAAGCCACATCATCATTGATAAGTTGCTATGGAATCCTAAGGATTCTCAAATGTCCCAAGGTAGATGCAATTTTAAATAAATTCCTATAGCTTTGCATACCTTGATAGATTTAAGATTGAAATGCAAGAATATCCTTGATTATTTACATGTGAGTACTAACAATATATAACCTATGTTTCATTAACTCATTCAAAGAAATTCTCTATTATGTATTTTATTTCTTCATTCCTAACTTATACAAACATTATAAGCCACAAAATGCATCATTATCTCTGAAGCCAACTATTTATATAAAGTAAGGAATCATATATTATTTTTTTTCTTCTAAAGCTAATGGAACTCCTTGATCCTAATATGCTCATTGGAACGTTTTCCACATACACTTGAATGTAAAGAGAAATAACCAGGTCAATTAACATTGACACAATGAGAATTGTCACATTGAGATAACTAAAAGATTCCACTGAGGATCATAGAATCTTTCAAATCATCTATATTATGGGCATCCTCACAAAGATTTTTCCTTGTTCGTGAGAAAGGATTAATAGAAAATAAGGAGTTCAACTCTGGGGCTCAAAGAAAAGAGATCGCTAGGGATCAACATAGAAGAAATATCTCATATTCTCTTAGGTAAGACAAGTAAAAAAGCCATTTGAATATGTAACATACTCCCTAGGAGGCATTATTCTCTACTTATAAAAAATATTCTCGGATGGTGCAAAGTATTCATATGGGGTCTACAGCACTATGGATGTGCTAAGAGCATATAGGCACCTTTCACATCTCTTGCACCACCAAAAGGAGATCCCCTCAAGTTTCCACATTTTAAGCCAAAAATCATTCAAGTATCTCTATTATTGGGTTCAATTTTTGGCCACACTAATTTCCTCAAAATGCCCAACTTTTACTCATCTTATTTTCTTTCTCCACGTTCAAAGATAGCCAAATCATTTTCCTCATTTTCATACTCACAAAGATCTAGTCACAATATTTGTTAGCTCACTAGCAATCATGCCCCCAAGCTTTTCATTAATCGCCAACAAGTAGTCACCCAATGTTTTGTGGAATTCCAAACTCTACTCACCCAATTTGCATGGAAGTTCAACAATCACTTGCACCACAAAATTAGGCTTCTTTTTTATTTCTTGAGCAAAAACTTTCTTTCCCAAGTTTATGTTTTAAATAAAGAAAGTCCGCCGTTAGCCTACCCTCCTGAACTTGTATTAATCAAAAGAAAAGAACGAGTGAATGGGACTAGTACCCAGGGGATCCCCTGAATCCCAAAGCATGGGTATCTTCTACAGAGTTTAGAGGGCATTACAAAGAAGTTTAATCATCCTCTCATCACCTTGATGTACGGCCCACTTGGGTTTAAGCTTGTTGTTAATCCGTGATGAAGAACTTTCCATAAGATAATAGACTTTTGATTTCTATGATAGGATTCCACATAGCCACGAACTTCATGTCCCACCACAATCATATCCATGACATGCACCATTTCTTGTTGAGGTTAGGTTGATAATCAATAGTTTCTTTGATATTTAGGATTTTTGTTAGGCGATTACCATTCGGCCATTTGAGACCATGCGGGCTCTGCATGTGGTGCCCATGAGAAGTTGAACTTTTGAGCGGTCCAACGCAAGATGTTTGTTTTGCAAAGTAGTCCATTCTTCATAAGTAATCTTGACACTAGGGTCAATATCCTCAAAGTTGATCCACTGATTGGTGTCACGTAGTATGTTTTAGTTGCATCACTATCAAAGTCATAAACAATTGAGATTATTAATCCTACTGATGATGTGTTGTTAACTCCCATTGTTTTGTTTTGTACAAGAAGAATAGACTCGGACTTAGAAGTATAGGTGCATGCAAAAACCGTTCTTATCCCTTTCATCTTTGCCTTAGAGCTTGGGATAACTATTGAGAACATGATCACTATCCTTGAAAATCTCACAAGATGGTGTGTAATTTAATCACTTCGTCTCATCTTTGCTTTCATTGACAACAAAGTTTTTGTAGAATTTTACTCACTAGGATTTACTCCAGTCAATTGTTCCTCTTAGATTGATCATCGTGCAATAAAGTAGAAAGTATCTTTTCAAATGCAAAATCGTTTGGGTTTTCTTTCATTGTCAATCAAAGAGTTTAAAACGAAAATGTTCTCATTGAAATTAGCAAAGAAAAACTTTCACAAGTGAAATGTCTCGAAAAAAATCACTTTTAGTAATCATTTTCTCTATTAAAACTTTGACCTTTGTAATAAATTATTTATAGAATTATTTTCATTAAAGTGTTCACTCTCCAATTTCTTCCAAACGTAAGAAACGTAAGCAACATTATTCCAGGCATCCCTGTAGCTACCAAGTGATCTTTCAAATATTTGATCTTACGAAGAAAAGGCATCATAGCTTTTTCACATGAGCAAATATGAGGAATGTTTGCACACGACGTAAAAATAGTGGTGAGTGTCGGATATATGAGAATTCTATAAAAGAACATCACATGCGTGTCTATATATACCGTTATATATGCCCTGGCTTTTGTTTATATATATATATATATATATATATATATATATATATATATATATATATATATATATATATATATATATATAGAGAGAGAGAGAGAGAGAGAGAGAGAGAGAGATCCATACATCTGTATACACATACATATATATATATATATATATATATATATATATATATATATATATATATATATATTGTCATATATATATATATATATGGACACACTACACCTTATATATATATATATATACTTCAGCCATTGTTTGGAGTAAATAGCAGACCAACTGAGAGTACATGATAAACCATATGATATATCAAACAGATAAACGAGCAAAGGTTATGGATACATTATATAGCACAGCATCGGAGAAACCAAAAAAGAAAAATGCACTGAATATCTTCTGATTCGACTATATTTCAGAGAACCGTACGAGGCACAAGTTCTCTTCGTTTTACAATCAACCTCAACCTTAGCTTTTTCTTTGTCTTCAGCTGCCAGTGAGTACCGCATTGCATTGCAGCGTGTGCGATGGACTTACGCTCGCCATTTTAGGTGAACATACTCAGAGTATTGCATTGAATTGCAGCGTGCGATGGACTTGCGTTTAGCGAAGCAGGTGCGGAAACATATATGTAAGACGAGGATGACGGAGACAGACAAAGAGTCGCTTGTCTGTCTTCATCATCCTTAACCGCCGACAGATTAGGTGAACATAGCCAAAGTACTCCGATGCACCCAAGCACGGAAAACCTACATGTATGCCTTTCACGATGAAGGAGCAGAAGAAGATACGGATAAGGATGACGCAGAAAGACAAAGATTCGGTTGTCTATCTCGGCCATCCTTTCTCTATCTTTTTCTTTCTCTTCGGTTACCGGCGAATGACTCTGCTGCAGGAGGATTTCCAACCCCTCTCCCTTCGTACAATGCCAACGGTCTCCCGCATCTCCAGCTTCGCTCACTTATTCGCGGAAAATGATATTTAACCCTATGTCTGTCTTCATCATCCTTAACCTAATCTTTATCTTTGTCTTCCGTTCCCGGCGATGGACTTACGCTCAGCGTAATAGCTCAGCATAGCCAAAGTACTGCGATGCACCCAAGCACGGAAATCTACATGTATGCCCTCCACAAAAATGTTTCCCCTCCATAAACAATGGAATTCTGACATACCTTGGGCTTTCACGATGAAGGAGGAGAAGCAGATAGGGATAAGGATGACGCAGAAAGACAAAGAGTCGCTTGTCTATCCCCGTCATCGCTTCGTGGATTTCTTCCATGTCCTAGGTTTTTGTAGGTCGAGATGGACCTTACCCTTGAGGTATTATGAGATAATACCATATTGATTTTTGTTGGTAGATTTCTTATCTAAAAGTTTTGATCATCTTCAAGGCCCATACAGTCCATAAGTGCCGCTTCTTTGGAGTCATTAAACAAGTCCTCAGTACAAGGAGCATGGGCTACACTTATCTTATGCTCTATATTTGGCTCCTTGCTCTAGCCAAATATACTTTTCGAAATAGGGCATATTTGTTACTATCGAGCGATAAGCTATGGCCCGAGGTGGCTACCCATATTTTGCATTTTTTGACCCACATTCATTAAATTAAATGGGCTACACTTTTCTTATGCTCCATATTTGGCTCTTGCTCTAGCTAGATAAGATTTTCAAAATAGGGCATATCTGTTATTATTGAGTGATAAGCGATGGCCCGAGGTGGCTACCCATATTTTGCATCTTTTGAGCCACATTGATTAAGTTACCCACTTCAACTAGATTACCAAGTTAATCTTGGCACAAAAATATAGTGGCTCCCTTCAATGAAATTTGGCCACTTTGATAGGCTTTCCTAAATTAAGGGGCCTACCTTCTAGGAGGTTTTTGCAAAAAAGGTTTCTTGTCCTACTTGTTTCATAAAAGGATTGAATTACATCAAAGAATTTGGCCCATCTTTGGCATCGAGGTGTATTTACATAAAATAATAAATCATAACTTAAAGCACAACATCGCGGCGTGCATCCAAAATTAGGCACCCGGCTTTTAATAACTCATCCACAAGTAAGCAACTAATTGCATCATTTTTTCTTTCCATAAACACGTCCACTGCAATCCACAATCTAGAAGACTCAACCAATCTCATGCTTTGGAAATTTTTTGGTGTAGTTGTTAATAATTCTTTATTGCGAGATAGTAGATAGTTACTATGTTGCTCTAGCTTTACTCGTTCACTCTATTTTCCATTGATCGAGAGCCAACCTTTGTTGGTGTTGAACTTTCATAACACACTGTTCAACGTCAGATAGGCAATCTCTTTCTCATCCTATAGGCATTATAGTGTAACATCGCATGGATGACAGAAGCACTCACGTTTGACTATAGAATCCTAGTATACGTGCTCCAAAACACAATGACTTATATTAGGCTTCAAAAACACAAATTACGGTCATCGGAATGGAAGCATGTACAAGAAGAGTTTGGGTCGGGCTCTTTGTACTAGTTTTTCGGCTTGTAGAATAAATATGTGGTCTCATTCTAAAGAAAATAAATAGACTGTTTGAGCTTCTAGAAAAAATTATATAAGGCCTCTTTCTACAGAAAATAAATAGACGTCTTGAGTTTCTATAAAAAAAATGTGGTCTATATCTAAAACGAATACGTAAACTCTGAGCATGGCGGCTGATATGGTCGCTCGAGCTCTTATATAATTTTCCGCGAAGAAGTGAGCGATGTTGGTGATGGGGGAGCGCGTTGGCATTGTACGAAACAAGACGGGTTGGAAATCCTCCTGTAGCCGAGTCATTCGCCCGCAACTGGAGAGAAAGAAAAAGATAAGGAGAAGAATAGCAAAGAAAGACAAGCGACTCTGTCTTTCTGCGTCATTCTTATCCCTATCTTCTTCTACTCCTTCACCGTGAAAGCCCAAGGTATGTCAGAATTCCGTTGTTTATGGAGGGGAACTAATCTTTGGGGAGGGCATACATGTACGTTTCTGCGCTTGGGTGCATCGCAGTACTTTGGCTATGTTGACCTAATACGCTGAGAGTACGTCCGTCGCAGACGCTGCAATGCAATGCAGTAGTCGCCGGAAACTGAAGACAAAGATAAAGATAGGGTTAAGGATGATGAAGACAGACAGGCGACTCTTTGGCTGTCTTCGTCATCCTCATCTCTTCATATACGTTTCCGCACCTGCTTCGCCATCTTGACCTAAATCGGTGAATGCAAGTCCATCGCACAGGCTGCAATTGAATGCAATGCTTTGAGTTTGCTGACCTAACTTGCCTAGCATAAGTCTATCGCACACGCTGCAATGCAATGCGGTACTCACTGGCAGCTGAAGACATACGAATCGGAAGATATTCAGTGCATTATTCTTTTTTTTTTTGGTTTTCTCCAATGCTTTGCTATATAATGTATCCATAACCTTTGCTCGTTTATCTGTTTGATATATCATATGGTTTATCATCTATTCTCAATTGTTCTGCTATTTATATAAGGTGTATATATATATATATATATATATATATATATATATATATATATATATATATATATATATATATATATATGTGTGTGTGTGTATGTGTGTACAGATGTATGCATCTGTATATATATAAACAAAAGACAGGGTATATATACCGGTATATCTAGACACGTATGTGATGTTCTTCTATAGCATTCTCATATATGCGACACTTACCGCTATTTTTTTCGTCAAGTGTGCAAACATTCTGGTGAGTAAAATTCTACCAATGCTTTGTTGTCACTGAAGGCAAAGATGAGAAGAAGTGATTAAATACACACAACTTTGTGAGGTTTCCAAGGATAGTGATCATGTCCTCAATATTTATCTGAAGCTCTATGGTAAAGATGAAAGAGGTTAGAACGGTTGTTGCATACACTTCTACTTCTAAGACCGAGTCTATTGGTCTTGTACAAAACCAAAAATGGGTGTTTACAACACATCATCATTAGCATCCATAATCTCAATTGTTTATTACGTGGATAGTGATGCAAACAAACATACTACGTCATATAAGATTCTATTCACTTCACTTAAGTCCTTAGTGGGAGTACTAGCATATTAACCCATGATCAATGCTGACATTAATAATGATATGGTTTGTATTGAAAGTAATTTATGGTAGGTATATAGTCCTTGATGTCTCCAATGGTGTATGGAATATTGCACATAACATGTATATAAGCTCATAAATTAAGGAACAGATCGATAAATTTGTATATGGAATTCATGTTTCATAAACTTGTTCAAATGCTAGATTCTGGCATCATCGGCATGATCATTCAATTTCTTTTAGTTTTCTATACCTATGGTATGCACTCTGATAATGAAGAAAAACTTATCATAGTGTCGAATGGGAAAATCTTATGATAATCTAGGAATTGAGCATTCGTCATGTTAGATTTGTGCATTTAAAATTGATGTGAGATCAAGTATTATTTTATACTTTCATATTCAGCAAAATATTATGGCTATTGTGGAGAGAAAAAATAGATATCTCATGGAAATGTAAGATGTATGGGGATGAATCCAACATTACATCATGGTTTCTAGTGGGTCCTGATGTCTCTAGAAAAGACACCCGGGGCCTCATTTAGGAGGAGGAGTAGATGCACTTCCCAAGATGCTCCGCTAAAGGGATATTCTCCTTAGGGAAGCATACCCTATAATATGCATGTGAAGAGAGACCCTTCACAAATGGCCAACTTCACAAATGGAGAGTATAGGAAGGAGGAGCCACGCATGGATGACAAAACCACTCATGTATGACTCTAGAACCATGGTATACGTGCTCCAAAACACAATGACTTATATTAGTGTTCAAAACACAAATTACGGTCATCGGAATGGAAGCATGTACAAGAAGAGTTTGGGTCGGGCTCTTTGTACTAGCTTTTGGGCTTGTAGAATAAATATGTGGTCTCATTCTAAAGAAAATAAATAGACTTTTTGAGCTTCTAGAGAAAAAAATATAAGGCCTCTTTCTAAAGAAAATAAATAGACGTCTTGAGTTTCTATAAAAAAAAATGTGGTCTATCTCTAAAACGAATACGTAAACGTTGAGCATGGCGGCTAATATGGTCGCTCGAGCTCTTATATAATTTTCCGCGAAGAACTGAGCGATGTTGGTGATGGGGGAGCGCGTTGGCATTGTACGAAAGAAGACGGGTTGGAAACCCTCCTGTAGCCGAGTCATTAGACCGCAACTGGAGAGAAAGAAAAAGATAAGGAGAAGAATGGCGGAGAAAGACAAGCGACTTTGTCTTTCTGCGTCATTCTTATCCCTATCTTCTTCTACTCCTTCACCGTGAAAGCCCAAGGTATGTCAGAATTCCGCTGTTTGTGGAGGGGAACTAATCTTTGGGGAGGGCATACATGTACGTTTCTGTGCTTGGGTGCATCGCAGTACTTTGGCTATGTTGACCTAATACGCTGACGGTACGTCCGTCGCAGACGCTGCAATGCAATGCAGTAGTCGCCGGAAACTGAAGACAAAGATAAAGATAGGGTTAAGGATGATGAAGACAGACAGGCGACTCTTTGGCTGTCTTCGTTATCCTCATCTCTTCATATACGTTTCCGCACCTGCTTCGCCATCTTGACCTAAATCGGTGAATGCAAGTCCATCGCACAGGCTGCAATTGAATGCAATGCTTTGAGTTTGTTGACCTAAATTGGCTAGCATAAGTCCATCGCACACGCTGCAATGCAATGCGGTAGTCACTGGCAGCTGAAGACATACGAATCAGAAGATATTCAGTGCATTATTCTTTTTTTTTTTTGGTTTTCTCCAATGCTTTGCTATATAATCTTTCCATAACCTTTGCTCGTTTATCTGTTTGATATATCATATGGTTTATCATCTATTCTCAATTGTTCTGCTATTTATATAAGGTGTAAGTGAATATATATATATATATATATATATATATATATATATATATATATATATATATATATATATATGTGTGTGTGTGTGTATGTGTGTACAAATGTATGCATCTGTATATATATAAACAAAAGACAGGGTATATATACCGGTGTATCTAGACACGTATGTGATGTTCTTCTATAGCATTCTCATATATTCGACACTTACCGCTATTTTTTTCGTCAAGTGTGCAAACATTCCTCATATTTCCTCGTGTGGAATAGATATGATGCCTTTTCTTCGTAAGATGAAACATCTGAGACATCACTTAGTAGCTAGAGGGATGACTGGAATAATAGATGACTGGAATAAAATTGCTTACGTTTCTTACGTTTGAAAGAAATTGGAGAGTGAATTCTTGAATGGAAGTAATTGTATAAATGATTTATTACAAATATCAAAGTTTTAATATGATTACTAAAAGTGATTTTTTTCGGCACATTTCACTTGTGAACGTTGTCCTTTGCTAATTTCAATGAGAACATTTTCGTTTTGACTCTTTGATTGGCAATGAAAGGAAATCCAAACGATTTGCCATTTGAAAAGTTACTTTCTACTTTATTGCACGATAATCAACCTAAGAGGAATAAGTGATGGGAGGAAATTCTGGTCAGTAGAATTCTACCAATGCTTGGCTGTCTGGCTGAACCTCTAAGGTAAAAATGAAAGAGATTAGAACGGTTGTTGCATACACTTCTACTTCTAAGACCGAGTCTATTGGTCTTGTACAAAACCAAAAATGGGAGTTTACAACACATCATCATTAGCATCCATAATCTCAATTGTTTATTACGTGGATAGTGATGCAAACAAACATACTACGTCATATAAGATTCTATTCACTTCACTTGAGTCCTTGGTGGGAGTACTAGCATATTAACCCATGATCAATGCTGTTAGTAATAATGATATGGTTTGTATTGAAAGTAATTTATGGTAGGTATATAGTTCTTGATGTCTCCAATGGTGTATGGAATATTTCACATAACATGTATATAAGCTCATAATTTAAGGAACAGATCGATGATTCTGTATATCGAATTCATATTTCATAAACTTGCTGAAATGCTAGATTCTGGCATCATCGGCTTGACCATTCAATTTCTTTTAGTTTCCTATACCTATGGTATGCGCTCTGATAATGAAGAAAAACTTATCATAGTCTCGAATGGGAAAATCTTATGATAATCTAGGAATTGAGCATTCGTCGTGTTAGATTTGTGCATTTAAAATTGATGTGAGATCAAGTATTATTTTATAATTCCATATTCAGCAAAATATTATGGCTATTGTGGAGAGAAAAAATAGATATCTCATGGAAATGTAAGATGTATGGGGATGAATCCAACATTACCTCATGGTTTCTAGTGGGTCCTGATGTCTCTAGAAAAGACACCCCGGGCCTCATTTAGGAGGAGGAGTAGATGCACTTCCCAAGATGCTCCGCTAAAGGCATATTCTCCTTAGGGAATCATACCCTATAATATGCATGTGAAGAGAGACCCTTCAGAAATGGACAACTTCACAAATGGAGAGTATAGGAAGGAGGAGTTCACAAGGTCTTAATGACTTGAAATTGCATCAATAGGTTCACTGACATATAGAGACGATGACAGCAAGTGATAAGAAATAATTCACAAAAGACCCCACAGTAGCTCACCTATTGCCATTTGCCCATCCTTAAGGTTACCTAGTTAGTAGTGTTACTAGGAGGGCTCGCTTTCCACTGACAACACAAGAAGTTAGCAATCAAATAGTGAGATGGATGCCGTGGGTGTAATGCCACTCATACACTCATAGATTGTATGCAACTTAAGATAACAAGAAAATCGAGAACGAGTGATGATTAAGCAAAACAAGAATTCAATGAACATTGAAGAATTAGGCCTATATGCCCTAAAAGACACAACACTATATTAAGGAAAGAATGCAAAACACATTCCAAATACACACGAAAAATTACCCCACATACAGTGATTATGTATCTTGATGGGAGAGATAGAACAAGAGAATAATTACTACCACAAGGAACAAAAGATTTTCTTCATACACAGGGGAAAAAAGCAACAAGTGCCAAAAGTGATAGTAGTGATTTTTGTGATCGCCAAAACTAGTACTCAACAATTGCTTCTATAGACACCAGCAAACCAAATCTTCATGTCTATAGAAGGAATTGTTGGCTCTCTCTGACTCTTGATAATCAAGAGTGAGAAGCTAATTTTGGTTCTTTAAGACTCTTGATTATTGAAAGAGAGCCAAAATCAGCTTCTGCCATAGATTGGGCGTCCCAAAATGGTGTGAGTGGTAGCTTGGCACAAGCTACCTACCTATAGACAAAGTTACTCTACGGGGTTACCAACCCCTAGTGCACCTTATTTTAGAACTTTTCCGAGCTATTCCATACATCGACAAGTATTTACGAGGGCTACAAAGATAGCTTCTTTTCACATTAATATTTGTCTTCCAATCTTCAATAGGACCATTTTTACCATTGACTAGCATAACACCCATATTTACCCTTTGTAAAAAGGATGCACAGATGTGGTGGTCACATGGAGTCACCCGATTTATGGAGGTGCAAAATAATGGACGGTCCACCTAATTTTTTCCATAAAACTAATATGTCCATCCCTTATAATTTGGGTTTCCCTAAGCTTCTGTTGGAAAGGTGATAGGGGCTTCCTATTTATTTTGAAGAACAAAATGGGAGTAAGTCAATTTTTGAGGTAGAGGATAAAAGTGGGTCACCTATATCTGAGAGCGAAAACGATGGTGCGTCACGGAGATTTTGTGTAGCAAACAGGAAGTAGGGTACCTTTTTTTGATGGCGGTGCAAAATTGGGATCTCATCATTTCAGGAGACATGAATAAAAGGTGCCTAAGTTTTAGCAAGTTTGGAAAAGAAATGCTTGACTAAAGTCAAGTGGTCCATATGCTCTAGCTAAAGAGATAGTGGGATCCTTGGCATTCTGGACATAGGGTGCATGGCTAACAAACTTGTGCCAAAATAGATGGTTAAGGCATGTGAAGGTCTCCTGGTCCAAGTTGATCTTTAGAAGCAAGAACGGTTGACTTTAGTGGGATTCTAGAATTGGAAAAATCTTGATATTCTGACTTGTTTGTTTTCCACGATCCCTATCTTCTCGAAAGGCTCGAATCTAGTGTGCTCCCTATGGAAGATTTGGAATAAAGTCAAAAGCTTCACAAGAACAAGTAAAGATTGGAAGTGGGCGGCTAGTATCAGAGAAAATAACTTTATCTAGTTTTCAATCCATGGCATCCGGATCCTGGAATCTTGGAACATTCAAAACGCTAAGAGGCTATTGAACAAAACCTTCAAAAAATGAAAACATCTCTCGAAACAAGACATCAACTAGTGGATAAACTTTAAGGATACTTATTGAAGCATCAATATTATCTATGAAGAATGGAATACTTTGCAAAGCAGACATCTTGCTTGGGACACCTTGAAGGTTCACCTTCTCATGGGAAACAACACGTCGAGCCCTCTTGGTCCTAGATGACACAATGGTAATTTCCTAACAAAAATCCCAAACATCAAAGAAACGATTGCATATCAGGCCAACCTCAACAAGAAGTGGTGCGTGTCGTGGAGAGGATTGCAGTGGGACATGAAGTTCATGGCTATCTGACACCCTCTCATAGAAATCAAAAAGTCTATCCTCTTATGGCAAATTCTTCATCACAGAATCTGGACCAACCTAAATGCTAGTAGAATTTGTGTGGTGCCTCCCTTGTGCAAGCGATGCTACCGGTCCATTGAAGATGATTCTCACATCTTTTTTACTTCCCCCAACTCCAAGAGGCTCTAGCAGATTAGCGAAAAGAAAATTAGATTTCCCAAACATATCAGTTGGAAACAAGCTCTCTTGGGGGAAGCGATCGAGTACTTTACGACTCTCTAGAACACCATCGGAGAGGAGGTCCTACGGAGGCCTAGCCCAAAAGATGCGCTTATGACTTTGGTGACTCCACCAAAGACTGTTCGATTGAGAAATTGTTGTTGTTGCTTGGCAAAGGAATCGAAAACTATAAGAAAACCCCCCTCCACCATTCAAGCATCATCAAGTGCTGCTTTTGATCAACAACAAGCTTAAAACCAAGTGGGTCTCGTATAAGGGTGATGAGAGGATGATTACCTTTCTTTATAATACCATCTAAACTCTATAAAAGCTACCCATCCTTTATTGGATTTGGAGGATCCCATCGGCACTAGTCCCCTTCACTTGTACTTTCTTCTGCTTCATACAAGTCCGAGAGAGTAGGGTAAGGTCGGACTTCCTTTCTTAAAAAACTTCGGAAAGAGACGCCTAAATTTTTGGGTCTTTATGCAAGTGGCCACATAATGAAAATCTTGGGTACATCATTTTTGGTGAGCTAACCAATAGTGTGACTAGATCTTCCTGACTACGAAAATGAGAAAAATGATTTGGCTATCTTTGAATGTGAAGAGAGGAAATAAGGTGAGTAAAAATTTGGCATTTTGAGGAAATAAGTCTAACCAAAAATTGAACGTAAGAGCAAAGTTACACGACTCATTTTTGTCTTAATATATGGAAACTTGAGGCAATTGCTTTTAGGTGGTGCAAGAGATGTGAAAGGTGACTGTATGTTCTTAGCACATCCATAGTGCTACAAGCCTCATATGCAGCCTTTGCACCATTCGAGAGCAAGGTCTCTTTTTAGTTGCTTCAAAAGAAATGATTCATCATTTTTCTAGTAATGAACTTTAGTAAACAAATGAACCAACGGTATAAAGTGTTGATGGATCATCTCCCACTCTTTCTTCAATTGAACAAGGTGTTCACCATGGAAATCTTGACTAGCAGCATCTTCTCACCCTTTAGGTCTTCAAGTTTGATGGGACGTTGAGGCATCTTCTCTTTGGTTTTCAGGTGTTTGGTGTAGGATTTTATTCTTGTTGTTGCAATAGTCCTAGCTTGGTATCCTTCTTGCATTCTTGCATATCTATATTGCGCTTATGTTTGGCTTGACATGATGAGATAGATCTAAGAATAGTTGCATCTACCTTCCAATTTTTCTTTCTTAGAAAATTAGTATAGATAGCATGGAGGTGAGGCTTTGTCTGCGAATGGCAATCCACAAAGTCAATATCCTTCTTAGATTTCTTCCATGTCCTAGGTTTCTTGTAGGTCGAGATGTACCTTACCCTTGAGGTATAATGAGATAATACCATATAAGTGTTTGTAAGTGGATTTCTTCCCTGAAAGCTTTGATCATATTCAAGGCTCATACAATTTATCAATGCCACTTCTTTGGATTCATCACACAAGTCTTGAGTACACGGAGCATGGGGTACACTTATCTTATGCTACATATTTGGTTGCATCTTTTGATCCACATTCATTAAATTACATGGGCTACACTTATCTTATGCTCCATATTTGGCTATTTTCTATAGCTAGATAAAATTTTCGAAATAGGGCATATTTGTTACTATTGAGTGATAAGCTATGGCCAGAGGTTGCTATCCATATTTTGCATCTTTTGACCCACATTCATTACATCACCCACCTCAACTAGGTTACCAAGTTTATCATGGAACAAGAATATAGTGGCTCCCGTCAATGTAATTTAGCCACTTTGATAGGTTTTTCTAAATTAAGGGGCCTACCTTCTAGGAGGTGTCTGCAAAACGTTTCTTGTCTACTTGCTTCATAAAAGGATTGAATTACATCAAAGAATTTGGGCCATCTTTGCCATCAAGGTGTATTTACAGAAAATAATAAATAATAACTTATTGCACACCATCAAGTGGTCCATCCAAAATTAGGCACCCGGCTTTTAACTGTTCATCCACAAGTAGGCAACTGATTTCACCATTTTTTCTATCCATAAACACGTCCAATTTCATCCCCAATCTAGAACACAACCAATCTCATCCTTTGGTAATTTTTTGGTGCACTAGTTGATAATTCTTTCGTACGAGATAGTAGATAGTTACTATGTTGCTCTAGCTTTACTCGTTCACTCTCTTTTCGATTGATCGAATCCCAACCCTTGTTAGTGTTGAACTTTCACAACACACTGTTCACCTCAGATAGGCAATCTCTTGGCTTCATGGAATTTCCATTTCTACTCTCTTTCTTTTCTTCACATGGTAGCGTCAAGGATGGTTGATGAATATGTATGTATGTATGTTAGCTTATTTATGTATTATGTATGTATGCACGTGTATAATAATTTATGTGTGTATTATGTATATATGCATGCGGATATTCAGTTATAGAACCATGGTCTATGTGCACCCATTTTTATGATTTTGTGATAAGGCAATTCAAAACGCCATTCTTGTAGTGAATCGGATCACATGCTTTTGCATCTTTTCAATAATGTTTAAGTTGGTTTGCAATGGAAAGAGGTTCTAATGGTGCACTCAAAATGGTCAAATGGAAAACTACAAGAGGATTGAAAATAAGAACCGCATCAACGTTGCTTGCATTAGCTAAATGTGGAAAATTTGTGGTTGCAACAAAACATATTCCAACAACCTAAACAATATTTCATAATCTATTTTAAAATAATACAGACAACATTGTATATTCTTGTAGTATTACTAGAAACCATCCAGTTTATCCTCAACAAAGAATGTATGTGACACATTGTTTTCTTTATCCATGACAAAGAAAGAGAAAAGCCATAAGTACTCGTTTGGGAGAAGAACGATAAGCAAATATCTGTTGATAGGAGTCAAAACAAATATCATTCATAGATGCAAATGTTGAAAAGCGTAATCGACCATGAATATCTGTTGGTAGGAGTCAATGACTTCATCTTGATTTTGGGACATATGAATTATTTTCTTGGATAGGGCATAATTAATTTTCTTTGGATTTCTTGAAGAGGTCGGATCATAATCTTCCACTCTAGAGCTGCATCAGGTTCTCAAATTCAACGAGCTTAAATATATTCTTTCCATTATACTTGTTCTATTTTCTCACAAAATTTTGAGAGGGGAAAATCCTACGAGAAAATGGACATGCAGCTCTTAAAGCCATATATAATGGCTACATATTTAACGATTATTATATTTATACTTTTTATGGTTATCGGAAAGCAATGAATTATGTTAGGGTTCAAAAACACAAATTACGGTCATCGGAATTGAAGCATGTACAAGAAAAGTTTGGGTCCGGCTATTTGAACGAGTTTTTGGGCTTGTAGAATAAATATGTGGTCTCATTCTAAAGAAAATAACTAGACGTTTTGAGCTTCTAGAAAAAAGAATATAAGGTCTCTTTCTAAAGAAAATAAATAGACGTATTGAGCTTCTAGGAAAATATGTGCCATATCTCTAAAAAGAATGCATAAACACTGAGCATATGTGGTATATGGGGGCTGATATGGCGGCGACATGGGATATGGCGGCTGATTTATGTGGTATATGGCGGCTGATATGGTCGCTCGAGCTCTAATATGATTGTCCGCGGCGAAGTGAGCGATGCTGGTGATGGGGGAGCGCGTTGGCATTGTCCGAAAGAAGACCGGTTGGAAATCCTCGCGTAGCAGAGTCATTCGCCCGCAACTGAAGAAAAAGAAAAAGATAAGGAAAAGAATGCCGGACAAAGACAAGCGACTCTTTGTCTTTCTGCGTCATTCTTATCCTTATCTTCTTCTCCTCCTTAACCGTGAAAGCCCAAGGTATGTCAGAATTCCGTTGTTTATGGAGGGGAAATAATCTTTGTGGAGCGCATACATGAACGTTTCTGTGCTTGGGTGCATCGCAGTACTTTGGCTATGTTGACCCAATAAGCTGAGGTTAAGTCCGTCGCAGAAACTGAAGACAAAGATAAAGATAGTGTTAAGGATGATGAAGACAGACGGGCGACTCTTTGGCTGTCTTCGGCATCCTCAACTCTACATATATATTACCGCACCTGCTTCGCTATCTAACCTAAATCGGTGAACGCAAGTCCATCGCACAGGCTGTAATTGAATGCAATGTTTTGAGTAAGTCCATCGCACAAGTTGCAATCCACTGCGGTACTCACTGGCAGCTGAAGACAAAGAAAAAGATAAGGTTACGGTTGATGGTAAGGCTATATGTCAGAGAACTTGTGCCTCGTACGGTTCTCTGACATATAGTCGAGTCGGAAGATATATAATGTATCCATAACCTTTTGCTGGTTGATCTGTTTCATATATCATATGGTTTATCATCTATTCTCAATTGTTCTGCTATTTATATAAGGTTTGAATATATATATATATATATATATATATATATATATATATATATATATATATATATATATATATATATAACAACACGCGCGCGCACACACACACACACTATATATATATATATATATATATATATATATATATATATATATATATATATATATATACTCACACCTTATATATATACTCCAGCTATTGCTTGTACTAAATGAACTGAATATCTTCCGATTCGACTATATGTCAGAGAACCGTACGAGGCACAGGTTCTCTTCGTCTTCCAATACGCTGAGGGTAAGAGAACTTCCAATACGCTGAGGGTAAGTTCTCTGATACCAATACTTGGAGTTTGAGGTATATGGAAGCACACGTATAAAGAAGAAGAAGAAGTTTAGATCAAAACACACGTGAATGTATTACCACTAAAATGTACAAAGATAAGTAAGTTGTTATAGCTATAGGCATATATAGAAGCAGAGGGCGAAAACCTTCTTAAGAGAGAAAAAAGTATCCCGGTGGTCCTAGAGTGTTGAGTGTTCAGAATCATCAATACGTATATATATCAATATATAAAGCTCAAAATGGTATTATTCAACCCATAATCATATTATTGAGCCCATAATGGTATTATTAAGCATTCCCTTCATTGTGTTATTAATCCCATAATGGTATTATTAAGCTATTATGCTTAAGCCAATTAGCCCATAAAGGCTTAAGCTATTACCACGCTGAAGTGTTTCTTTTCTTTTAAACAAAGTCATCTTTTCCCCCCATCTCGCCAACATGGTGGTGACTTGTTCTTGGAAGAATGTAGTCAGATGAGTTTGTACCTCTGAGAATTGTTTTTTCTTGACACCTTCAAGTATCTGTGCTTTTAGGTTGAGAAGCAATGACTTTTCATATTGAGCGATCTATTGCAAAGCTATCTGATTTACGAACCCATGAATCACCATGAAGATGAGCAACTTGTCAAAGGCAACAACTTCACCATATTATGCCGTCTCCAAGGTTCCACAAAGTGCTTAGATAGCCTTTAGTGAATTGGCATATCCTACAAAACTAATTGAGAATCTTATGCTAATAGAAGGCTGAACTCTACGATAGAAAAGTTTAGTTTCTAGGTCTTCCATCTATAATGGAAATGACATTGGTAGAAACCTAAGCACAAATGTCTCTAGCTTTTGCTTCAATGATAGGTAAAGCATTCCATCTACGAGTACCAGTGTGGTCTAACCTCTTGACAGCTCTTTCAAATAAATATGAATATAAATAGAAGATATCTCTTGGGAAAGCCTCAGAACCTGGTGGTCTATGTAGCAATAAGGACATTTGTTGATATGCCACTAATTACTTATTAAGACCATCATAGATGATTAATCCATGCATTCCATGATCTCTAAAAATCTCTCCCATAGCACAACTAGCATATGGTGTGAAAAATTACAGGGGAGTAGGATCCGAAGTTCTCGTTGGAATAATAATAGAATTTTCCAGAGTAGTGGCTTTTAAGAGAATCTTAACCATTTATCCCACAGCAAATATTTTTGTACAATCATAATATATAGATAAAACAACCGTTCACTCTTTGAAACATGTGCATTGTTTAGTTTTGGATTCAAAAAGGAATCAATAATTGTAGCAATCTTTCTAGTTTTTTATTGGTGGATTATCAGTTCTTGTTGACTAGCACATATAGCGACTAGGCTATCCATCACTTTTAAGCAATAACCAGATTTATGTTCAATAATCAGAGGGTCCTTGACTTCTACATCTATTTTTTCTACCATGCCAAAAGCATTTTTTCCATCAATAGGTAGTCCTCACGCATCAACTACAAAAATTTGCATGGCGTCTTCTACATGAACATCCACAATAGATCTAGTGCACTTGACCATATCTTCTTCTTTAATCATCATATCACTACCCGATATAACAATTCTTGCATTTTCATTCTCAAACTCTTAAGCCACTACCAAATTCTACCATTTTACCTTCTAGAATCTTGTTTGATCCATAAACACGTGCAATTCCATCCCAAACCTAGAGCACTGAACCAATCTCATGCTTTGGTAATTCGTTGGTGTAGTAGTTGATAAATCTTTCTTGCGAGATAGTAGATAGTTATTATGTTGCTCTAGCTTTACTCCTTCACTCTCTTTTCCATTGGTCGAATCCCAACCCTTGTTCGTGTTCAATTTTTCCAACACACTGTTCACCTCACACAAGCAATCTCTTGGATTCATGGAATTTCCATTCCTACTCTCTTTGTTTTATTCAAATGGTAGCTCCCTCAACACTAGGTTCCATGAGGCTAGAAGCTTATACGCTAATCATTTTATAGAGGAAAAACCTTAAGTAAACGGTGCTTGATGAATATGTATGTATGTATGTTAGTTTATTTATGCATTATGTATGTATGCACGTGTATAATACTTTATGTGTGTATTATGTATATATGCATATGGATATTCATTTATGATTTAAATAACTATTCAGACTGTAAAATAACAATTAAGAAAATATTTACGATACTTATCGATACTCTTTGGTTAGTTAAAAACTTTTTTTGCAAGCACAAGATAAAAGAAATAAAGGCGGATAGAGAAAAAGAGCGATAGATACAGGAAAAGAGAGAGATAGCGTGAGTGAAAGAGATAGAGAGAGAGAGAGAGCGATCATTTGTGTGGATATGAGTATTTTCTCCCTCCCCAATTAGACAGGGGTAGAAAGAGTGATTGACGTTTTGAGGTTGTAGAGAAATATGTGGTCTATCTCTAAAAAGAATACATAAACACTGACCATGGAGGCTGATATGGTCGCTCGAGCTCTTATATGAAGTGAGCGATGCTGGTGATAGGGGAGCGCGTTGGCATTGTGCGAAAGAAGAAGGGTTCAAAATCCATCGCACACGCTGCAATGCAATGCGGTACTCACTGGCAGGTGAAGACAAAGAAAAAGATAATGTTGAGGCCGATGGTAAGACGTAGAGAAGTTGTGCCTCGTACGGTTCTTTGATATATAGTCGAATCCGAAGATATTCAGTGCATTTTTCTTTTTTTATTTTCTCCAATGCTTTGCTAGATAATGTATCCATAACCTTTGCTCGTTTATCTTTTTATTATATCATATGGTTTATCATGTATTCTCAATTGGTCTGCTATTAACTAAAAGCAATGGCTGAAGTATATATATATATATAAAAGGTGTGAGTGTGTGTATATATATGACCACACACACACACATATATATATATATATATATATATATATATATATATATATATATATATGTAGATGTATGCATCTGTATTATATTAACAAAAGCCAGGGTATATATACCGGTATATATAGATACGTATGTGATGTTCTTTTATAGCATTCTCATATATGCGACACTTACCACTATTTTAATGTCAACTGTGCAAACATTCCTCATATTTGCTCGTGTGAAATAGCTATGGATGCCTTTTCTTCGTAAGATCAAATATTTTCTTCGTGTGAAATAGCTATGGATGCCTCGAATAATGTTGCTTACGTTTCTTACGTTTGAAAGAAATTGGAGAGTTAAGAATTGTATGGAAGTAATTCTATCAATAATTTATTGCAAAGGTCAAAGTTTTAGTAGAGAAAATGATTACTTAATGTGATTTTATTCGAGGCATTTCACTTGTGAAAGTTGTTCTTTCCTAATTTCAACGAGAACATTTTCGTTTTAACTCTTTGATTGACAATGAAAGGAAATCCAAACGATTTCTCATTTGAAAAGTTACCTTCCTCGCCGGCCCCCCGACTTCCCATCCCGAAGGTGGTGTGACGTTTTTTTGAGGCCTGAATGGGGTTTTCTCCATGGCATGTGGGGTTTTTCAGGAAAGGAAGTGGGGTTTTTTCGGAAAGGAAGTGGGGTTCTTCAGGAAAGAAAGTGAGGTTTTCCTCCGCGAATGTCCCTCCCCGCTCCCTTCCCCCCTTTTCCCTCCCTCCAATCCCCCCCTCCCCGCCCCCCATAACCTTTGCTCGTTTATCTGTTTGATATAACCTTTGCTCGTATATCTTGTATAAAACAAAAAATGGGAATTAAAAACACATCATCAATAGGACTCATAATCTCAATTGTTTATGACTTTGATAGTGATGCACCAACTAGTGGATCAGCTTTGAGGATATTGATCCAAGCGTCAACATTACCTATGAAGAATGGAATACTTTACAAAGCACACGTCTTCCCTGCGACAACTCGAAAGTTCACCTTCTCATGGGACACACCATGTCGAGCCCGCTTAATGTCAGATGGCACAATGGTAATTTCCTAATAAAAATCACAAACATCAAAGAAACCATTGATTATGAGGTTAACCTCAACAAGAAGTAGTACCTATCATGGATGCAATTGCGGTGGGTTATGATGTTCATGGCTATCTAGAACCCTCTCTTAGAAATCAAAAAGTTTGTCCCCTTATGGAAAATTCTTCATCGTGCAATCTCAAACAACCTAAAGATTACTAAAATTTGCGGGATGCCTCTTTGGTGCAAGGGTTGCTACCAGTCCATTGAAGATGTTTCTCACATCTTCTTTACTTTTCCCAATTCCAACAAGCTCTAGCAAATTGTTAGAAAGAAAATTAGACTTCCAAAACTTATCAGTTGGAAACAAACTCTACTGGGAGAAGCAATCGACTGCTCTCGAACTCTCAAGAATGCCATCAAAGGGGAGGTCCTATGGAAGATCTGGTGGGAAATATGTGCTTATAACTTGATGACTCCCCCAAATAGTGGTCAATTTGGAAATTGTTGTTTCTCCTTGGAAAAAGAATTGCTAGCAGTAAGAAGTCCCCCCACCCCTACCTCCTTCGGGCATCATAAACTGCTACTTTTGATGAACAACAAGCTCAAACCCAAGTGGGATCTGCATGAGGGTGATAAGAGGGTGATTAACCTTCTTTGTAATTCCATCTAAACTCTGTAAAAGCTACTTGTGCTCTGTGGGAATAGGGCGATCCCCTGGGCACTAGTCCCCTTCACTTGTACTTTTCTTTTGAGTAATATGTAAGAAAATAACAACACAACGGAATAGACCTATAGACAAAGTTAAGAGAAAAACGCAGACAAAGATAGACGCATACGGAGAGATAGAGAACTCAAATTGTGAGATTTCCGAGCGTAATGTAGGTACAATGATGGTGTTGTCCACCCATGCGCTCCCTTTGTGGAGCTTAGATGTTGATCTAGAGAGACTCTAGATGAAGGGCTCACTTGTGCACAATGCTATGTAAAGCTCAACCTGGGCCATGCTTATATAGCTTTTACAATGCAGTTCGGTATAGATAAACGTAGTCGCGAGATACAAGTTAGTCGGTAAAATATATGATTCGACAATATCTCCATGACCAGAAGTCCTACCGTCTCAGCCCTACGGGCCAGGGGGATAGCCACCCCGGACCCCGCAGAAGGGGGCAAGCCCCCCTCTACACTTCCCCCATTAAGGTTCTATGGGGCAACCGCACGATGCCACAGGGCCTTTATTTTCACATTAAATGGTAACCCAATGGCCTGGAAGTTTATGCCCTACCTAACCTAAGGGCTAGGCTCACAAAGATCATCTATAACCATCAACAGTCACACATAGACCTCATCTAACTTCGAAGTTAGGGTTCCACAAATGTCCAGACTCTCATACTTGGGGCCTTACAACTTAGAGCACCATGGATCATTTGTGGTCACATGAGGGTGGAGTATTGAGCATATCTAACACCGCCCCTCAATGTCCAC
This sequence comes from Ceratopteris richardii, assembly GCA_020310875.1. Classification (NCBI taxonomy): domain Eukaryota; kingdom Viridiplantae; phylum Streptophyta; class Polypodiopsida; order Polypodiales; family Pteridaceae; genus Ceratopteris; species Ceratopteris richardii. The sequence goes on from MU260558.1 coordinate 30,828, forward strand.
CTGATGGTGAACTACCTCCTTGGTCCAATCCCAAGCTTTGGAAAATGTCGAAGAAGCTACTCTCTGCCAAGAGCCTTGGTGAAGATGTCTGCTCCATTTTCTTTAGTAGGGCAATAGCTTATCTTCACGACCCCCTCCTCAATCAACTCACGCACATAGTGATACTAGATTTATATGTGCTTGGTACGTGCATGGAAAACAGGATGTACCATAGGATCCTCCTCAACCATACTCCTTCACATGCTGCAACACATGCAGCTTTGTACTCAGCTTCACTAGAAGATAATGCTACAGTTGGTTGCTTCTTACTGATCGAAGAGAAAATCCCTCATCCTAAAGAAAAGCAATATCCAGAAACTGATTTTCTAGTATCAATATCTCTTGCCCAATCTGAGTCACGATGTCCGACTAGAGATGATCCTTCTTCGTAAAGAATATCATAATCAGTGGTTCCTTTCACATACCTGAGTATCCGCATGCTAGCCTTCCAATGAGTTTGGCAAGGCTTGTTTGAGAACCTGCTTACTACTCCAACAACATAGGAGATGTCTGGTCTGCTATTGCACAAGTAGATGAGACTTCCAACTAATTTCCTGTATCTTCCAATGTCCACTAGAGGTGAAGTATCTTCAATAGATAATTTTGTGTTGACCTCCATAGGTCTAGAAATTTCCTTGCAATCCTCCATGTCGAATGCCTTCAATATCTACCTTGCATACTTTTGTTGAGAGATGAAAATCTGCCCTGGTTCCTACCAGACTTCAAGACCATTAAGCCTAAGTCTGTCATTTCAAATTCTGAACTCACGGCATCTTTTGTTTGTTGGAGAAGAGTATCATCAACTCCTGTAATCACAAGGTCATCTACATAGAGTACAAGCACAATGTCTTCCCTCCTTTCTTTAGAACAAACAAGTTAGCATCAGAAGCACATCTTTTGAACCCTAGATCCAAGAGATACTTATCTATCTTCTCGTACCATGCTCTAGGGGCTTTGTTTAGCCCATACAATGCCTTCTTCAGCTTACATAACTTGTTCTCTGAATGGGGAGCCTGAAACCCTGGTGGCTGAGACACATATACCTCCTCCTTGAGGTTGCCATTCAAGAATGCTGATTTGACATCCATGTGATAGACTGGCCAACGCTTATGTGCAGCCACAGCTAGTACTACTCGGATAGTAGTCATTCTTGCAGTCGGGGCAAATGATTTAGAAAATTCAATGCCTTCAACTTGTGAGTAGCCCTGTGCAACAAGTCTTGCTTTATAGTTTTCTAGAGTACCATCAGCCTTGTACTTTAGCTTCCAAACCCACTTGGTGCTAATGACTTTACGCTTAGGAGGTCGATCCACTAGCTCCCAAGTTCCATTCTTCATGATATTGTTGTATTCTGTTTGCATGGCAGCCCTCCAATTCGGATCATGGAGTGCCTCTTCCGCATTGCTTGGTTCCTTCACTTCTTCTTGAATGAGGTCACCCTTCAAGGCTATGTTTACAATATGGGTGCTTGCCTGTCTCTATTCCTCTATTCTCTATGATCGCCTCTGTCCATCTGCAACCTGTTCTAGTGACTGTGGGATGGGGTTTGCAGAACCATAGAGCTTCCTCACCCAACGTGGCAATGGCTTTTCCACTTGGGTTTCGGCAGGTTGGTGACTTTCAGACTCATCATCTGAAGATGATGCTTCCTTCTCTTGTGTAGAAGGGATAGCTCTTGGGCCAGGTTCATAGTGGATTACCCCTTCGCCTGATGATAAAGTGGAAGATCTCTTTTCCTCCTCCACTGCATGTGGCTGCTCGTCCTTGAACACCACATCACGACTTGCCATGATCTTCTTAGCCTCATGGTCATAAAGCTTATAAGCTTTCTTATCTTCACTGTACCCTAGGAAGATACATTTGATGCTTTTTGGTTGAAGCTTGTTTCTCTCCCTATCTGGAATATGTACATAACATTCACTTCCAAATACTTTGAAATGGGAAATAGAGGCTTTTTACCAGTGTACGCTTCTTGTGGAGTCTTTCCATCAAGTGCCTTGGTGTAGATTCGATTGAAGATGTAGAGAGTAGTATTGACAGCCTCTGCCCAAAATTGATTAGGCAAGCCCTTTCCTTTCAACATGCACCTTGCCATCTCCATGATGCTTCAATTCCAATGTTCTGCAACACCGTTCTGTTGAGGACTATGTGCCACTATGAGTTGATGCTTGATTCCCTTACTCTTGTAGAAATCTTCAAACTCTGTTGATGTGAAATCACCACCACTGTCTCTCCTGAAACCGTGTCTGATTACGAGTTTCATATTGATTTCTCAATATGTTCCATGCTTCACATGCCTTCGTAGTATGCTAAATGAGAGTCAGAACACTATCAGAAGTACTTGTAACTAGAGCACAGAGTGCATCTACATTTCTACGTTTCCAAGCACATAGAAGATCAGCATCAAGAGGAATCATTCGACATTATTTGGATTAGGACTTTCTTGAGGCTCATGATCAGTCCAAAGAACAGCCTCCGAAAGCTCATACGAATCAAGAATAGAATTGATTTTGAACTTCCACAGGGTGTAGTTCGTACCATCAAGTTTACCTTCCGTGAAGCTTGGTGGCCGTATTCGCAACGTTGGGATGACCGGCATCATTGCTGCTCCTCCTTGTGCACCACCTACTCCTGTTGATGAACCACCTTGGCCCCGAGTCGTAGATGATGATGCACCGCTTGACATCTTCTCTCTTTTGTTGTTTAGACCTCTACAACCTCTCCATTTTTGCTTCTGCACCACTCAGAGCGACCTGAGCTCTGATACCATGTAAGAAAATATATGTAGACAGAGTTAAGAGAAAAACGCAGAAAAAGATAGACACACACGTAGAGATAGAGAACTCAAATTCTCAGATTGCCGAGCGTAATGTAGTTACAATGATGGTGCTGTCCACCCATGCGCTCCCACTCTGCAGCTTAGATAGGGATCTAGACAGACTCTAGATGAAGGGCTTACTAGTGCGCAATGCTATCTAAAGCTCAACCTGAGCCGTGCTTATATAGCTTTTACAAGGCGGTTCAGTATAGATAAACGTAGTCAGGAGATACAAGATGGTCGGTAAAATATATGATCTGACAATATCTCCATGACCAGAACGCCTACCGTCTCAGCCCTACGGGCCCAGGAGATAGCCCCCCCGGACCCCCGAGAGGGAGGCAAGCCGCCCTCTGCACTCCCCCCATTAAGGTTCTATGGGGAAACCGCTTGACGCCACAGGGCCTTTATTTTCACCTTAAATGGTAACCCAATGGTCTCGAAAATTATGCCCTACCTAACCTAACGGCTAGGCTCACAAACATCATCTATAACCATCAACGGTCACACATAGACCTCATCTAACTTGGAAGTTAGGGTTCCACAAATGTCAGGGCTCTCATAATGGCTTCTCCTCATAATGGGGGCCTTACAACTTAGAGCACCATGGATCATTTGTGGTCACATGATGGAGTAGTATTGAGCATATCTAACATAATACAAGTACGGGAGAGTAGGCTAAGGCTGAACTTTCTTTATTTAAAAAATAAACTTGGGAAAGCAAGTTTTTGCTCAAGAAATAAAAAAGGCAGCTAAATTCTTGGGCCTTTATGCAAGTGCGGCAAGTGATTGTTGGACTTCTATGCAAATTGGATGACTAGAGTTTGGACTTCCGTAACAAATTGGGTGACCAATTCTTGGTGATTAATGAAAAGCTTGGGCACATAATTTGGTGAGCTAACAAATAGCGTGACTAGATCTTCCTGAGTACGAAAATGAGAAAAATGATTTGCCTATCTTTGGATGTGAAGAAAGGAAACAAGAAGAGTAAAAATTGGGCATTTTGAGGAAATTAGTCTAACCAAAAATTGAACCCAAGAGCAAAATTACACGACTCATTTTTGTCTTAATATGTGGAAACTTGACACAAGTTCCTTTTGGTCGTGCAAGAGATGTGAAATGTGATTGTATGTTCTTAGCACATCCATAGTGCCACAAGCCCCATATGAAGCCTTTGCACCATTCGAGAGCAACGTGTCTGTTTATTTGCTTCAAAAGAAATGATTCATCATTTTTCTAGTAATGAACTTTGACTAGTAGCATCTTCTCACCCTTTAGGTCTTCAAGTGTGATGGAACCTTGAGGCAGCTTCCTTTGTTTTTCAAGTGTTTGGTGTAGGATGTTATTCTTGTTGTTGCAATCGACCTCGCTTCGAATCCTTTTTGCATTTTTGCATATCTACATGCCCTTATATTTGGCTCGACATGATGAGATAGATCTAACAATAGTTGTATCTACCTTCCAATTTTTCTTTCCTACAAATTAAGTAGAGATATCATGGAGGTGAGGCTTTGTTTGCGAATGGCAATCTACGAAATCAATATCCTTCTTGGATTTCTTCCATGTCCTAGCTTTCTTGTAGGTCGAGATGGACCTTACCCTTGAGGTATAATGAGATAATACCATAGAAATTTTTGTTAGTAGATTTCTTATCTAAAAGTTTTGATCATCTTCAAGGCTCATACAATCCATTAATGCCACTTCTTTAGAGTCATCAGACAAGTCTTGAGTACAAGGAGCATGGGCGACATTTATCTTATGCTCCATATTTGGCTCCTTCCTCTAGCTAGATAAACTTCTCGAAATAGGGCATATTTATTACTATTGAGTGGTAAGCTATGGCCCGAGGTGGCTACCCATATTTTGCATCTTTTGACCAACATTCATTAAATTACATGAGCTACACTTATGTTATGCTCCATATTTGGCTCTTTGCTCTTGCCAGATAAACTTTTCGAAATAGGGCATATTTGTAACTATTGAGTGATAAGCTATGGCCCGAGTTGGCTACTCATATTTTGCATCTTTTCACACAAGAATATAGTGGCTCGCCTCAATGAAATGTGGCCGTTTTGATAGGCTTTCCTAAATTAAGGGGTCTACCTTCTAGGAGGTGTCTGAAAAAACGTTTCCTGTCCTACTTGCTTCATAAAAGGATTGAATTACATCAAAGAATTTGGCCCATCTTTGGCATCGAGGTGTATTTACACAAAATAATAAATCATAACTTATTGCACAACACCACGTGGTTCATCCAAAGTTAGGCACCCGGCTTTTATTGGTTCATCCACAAGTAGGCAACTAATTTCACCATTTCGTCTATCCACAAACACGTCCAATTCCATCCCCAATTTAGAACACTCAAGCAATCTCATCCTTTGGCAATTTCTTGGTGTAGTAATTGATGCTTCTTTCTTGCGAGATAGTAGATAGTTACTATATTGCTCTATATTTACTCGTTCAGTCTCTTTTCCACTGATCGAATCCCAACCCTTGGTAGTGTTGAACTTTCAAAACACACTGTTCACCTCAGATATCAGATAGGAAATCTCTTGGATTCATGCAATTTCCATTTCCACTCTCTTTATTTTCTTCAAATGGTAGGTTCCTCAATACTAGGTTTCATGAGGCTAGAAACTAATACGCTAGTCAACGTAAATAAAACGTTAAGTAAACATAGATGAAAAACGTTAAGTAAACGATGGTTGATAAATATGTATGTATGTATGATAGTTTATTTATGTATTATGTATGTACGCACGTATAATAATTTTCATGTGTGTATTATGTATATATGCATGTGGATATTCATTTATGGACGGTGACTCTTTCTCATCCTACACGCATTATAGTGTAACATCGCATGGATGACAGAACCACTCATGTGTCACTATAGAACCATGGTCTACGTGCATCCATTTTTATAATTTTGTGACAAGGCAATTCAAAACGCCATTCTTCTAGTGAATCGGATTATATGCTTTTGCATCTTTTCAATCGTGTTTAAGTTGCTTTCCAATGGAAAACGGTGCTAATGGTGCACTCAACATGGTCAAATAGAGAACTACAAGAGGATTGAAAATAAGGACGACATCAAGGTTGTTTGCAATAACTAAATTTGGAACATTTGTGGTTGCAACAAAACATATTCCAACAACCTAAAATATGTTTCATAATCTGTTTTAAAAGAGTCTCTGTGCTTGGATGCATCGTAGTACTTTGTGCCTCGTGCGGTTCTCTGACATATAGTCGAATCTGTTTGATATATCATATGGTTCATTATCTTTTCTCAATTTTTCTGTGAGTATATATATATATATATATATATATATATATATATATATATATATATATATATATATATATATATATATATATATATAAACAAAAGACGTGGAGAAACAATCGTTTCACAAAGATAAGGTTAATTTTCTTTTAGTTCGCTATACTCATGATCACGTTGATAAAATGTGTAGTACGTTCTCAAAGGGACTGAAACATCATAATGCTTTTTCTCTCCCAACATTAGTTATCCTAATTTCTTAAGCTTGAAGTTCAGCATGCTACACAAAACTATGATTTCAAGGAGTTTTGCTCAACAAGTGTTCATAATAGTAATAAAGGTTTAGCTCGATTAAACAATGTTAGTTTCAACCATATATTCTTGACAAGGGGTCATGATGACATATATGTTTTTTGCAAAGCAATATTCATTTTTTGGTGGGTGGGAGTCTACCGATGAGTAAATATTTTTATTTCATATCATGATAAAAATACTTTGATAGAGTATAGAAGAGGAGACATATTAAGCATGCAAAGAAATATGTAAGGAATCAAGATGTATTATTAAAGGGTTACTTTTTTATCCTTCAAGAGAAGTTTGCAAGGAATTTTATTGCACAATATTGGCCTATTAACATTCCATAGAAAATAGTCTCTATGCTATTGGCCTTTTAACATTCCAAAGCACAATATTGGCCTATTAACATTCCATAGAAAAGAGTTGGTAGCATAGTAAGAGTGAAATGAACTCCCATGATTGGGATATGTGAAGAAAAACTTAAACCTTAGAATTCCATTTATATCAAAGCATGTCCTAAATGCATTTGTACAAGAATTTATCCCCAATATATTTTACGAAAGCGAGAAAAATGGAACAAAAATTTCTTCGTTTCATCCATGCCATCAATTAATAATCAAATATAATGTTTTAAGTCTTCCAATGCTTTACTCCTATGATGAATTTCTTTCTTTCTTTCTAAACCTTGAATTTCATGGTGCTCTTTTAGAAAACTATTAAAATTATCCATTTATAATACTAGTTTGGTTCCCTTTGTCATGTTCTTTAAAGTGGTCCTATTGAGCCCTCACTGAGCATAATAGTATGAGGAATACTCAGAGTATTAGATATCTCTGTGCAAAGTCTAGAAAAATGTCAATATTGCACATAGTTTGCATTTTTACTCACCATTTCTTCTCTATACATGTGAAAAAGGTCTCAACATATAATGTTATTTGATAAGTGTAATCTTCTAGCTGTAGGCATATCATCACAATGAAAACTAGAATATTTCATCACCCAATGCATTGCATGTTCACCAATATATCCTTTGTTGGAAATTCTATAACAATTTTGAAAAGCCACATCATCGTTGCCAAGGTAAATGCAATTTTAAATAAATTCCTATAGCTTTGCATACCTTGATAGATTTAATATTGAAATGCAAGAATATCCTTGTTTAGTTACATGTTAGTACTACAATTTATAACCTATGTTTCATTAACTCATTCGAAGAAATTCTCTATTACGTATTTTATTTTCTTCATTCCTAACTTATACAAACATTATTAGCCACAAAATGCATCATTATATCTAAAGCCAATTATTTATATAAAGTAAGGAATCATAATTATTTTTCTTCTTCTAAAGCTAATGGAGCTCCTTGCTCCAATATGCTCATTGGAACGTTTTCCACATACACTTAAATGTAAAGAGAAATAATAAGGTCAATTAACATTGACACAATGAGAATTGTCACATTGAGATAACTTAAAAGATTCAACTGAGAGCATAGAATCATCCAAATCATCTATATTATGGGCATCCTCACAAAGATTTTTCCTTGTTCGTGAGAAAGGATTATTAGAAAATAAGGAGTTCAACTATGCGGCTCAAAGAAAAGAGATCGCTAGGGATCAACATAGAAGAAAGATCTCATATTCTCTTAGGTAAGACAAGTAAAAATGCATTTGAATATGTAACATACTCCCTAGGAGGCACCTTTCACATCTGTTGCACCACCAAAAGGATATCCCCTCAAGTTTCCACATTTTAAGCCAAAAATCAGTCAAGTATCTCTGTTGTTGGGTTCATATTTTGGCCACACTACTTTCCTCAAAATGCCCAACTTTTACTCATCTTATTTTCTTCTCCACGTTCAAAGATAGCCAAATAATTTTCCTCATTTTCATATTCACGAAGATCTAGTCACAATATTTTTTAGCTCACTAGCAATCATGTCCCCAAGCTTTTCATTAATCACCAACAAGTAGTCACCCAATGTTTTGTGGAATTCTAAACTCTACTCACCCAATTTGCATGGAAATTCAACAATCACTTGCACCAAAAAATTAGGCTTCTTTTTTATTTCTTGAGCAAAAACTTTCTTTCCCAAGTTTATGTTTTAAATAAAGAAAGTCGGGCCTTAGCCTACCCTCCTGAACTTGTATTACTCAAAAGAAAAGCACGAGTGAATGGGACTAGTACCTAGGGGATCCCCTGAATCCCAAAGAGCATGGGTATCTTTTACAGAGTTTAGAGGGCATTACAAAGAAGTTTAATCATCCTCTCATCACCTTGATGTAGGGCCCACTTGGGTTTAAGCTTGCTGTTAATCAAAAGGAGCACTTTATAATGCCTAAGGAGGGGGGATTTCTTACAGTTAACTATTCTTTTGCTAAGGAGGAACAAAAATTTCACAATCCACCACTCTTTGGGGGAGTCACCAAAGTTATAACAACATATTTCCAGCCAAATCTTTCATAGGACCTCTCCTTTGATGGCATTCCAGAGTGCAAGGAGCAGTCGATCGCTTCTCAAAGTAAAGTTTGTTTCCAACTGATATATTTCAGAAGTCCAATTTTCTTTTTGATTATTTGCTAGAGCCTATTGGGTTTGGGACAAGTAAAGAACATGTGAGAAACATCTTCAATGGACCGGTAGCAGTGGTTGCACTAGGGAGGCAACCACACAAATTTTGCTAACCTCTAGGTTGGTCGAGATTCTGCGATGAAGAACTCTCCATAAGAGAACAGACTTTTTGATTTCTATGATAGGATTCCACATATCCACGAACTTCATGTCCCACCACAATCCTATCCATGACATGCACCACTTCTTGTTGAGGTTAAGTTGATAATCAATAGTTTCTTTGATATTTAGGATTTTTGTTAGGCGATTACCATTTGGCCATTTGAGACCAAGCGGGCTCTGCATGTGGTGCCCATGAGAAGGTGAACTTTTGAGCGGTCCCACACTAGATGTTTGTTTTCCAAAGTAGTCCATTCTTCATAAGTAATCTTGACACTAGGGTCAATATCCTGGAAGTTGATCCACTGGTTAACTCCCATTGTTTTGTTTTGTACAAGAAGAATAGACTCGGACTTAGAAGTAGAGGTGCATGCAGAAACCGTTCTTATCTCGTTCATCTTTGCCTTATAGGTTGAGATAACTATTGAGAACATGATCACTATCATTGAAAATCTCACAAGATTGTGTGTAATTTAATCACTTCGTCTCATCTTTGCTTTCATTGACAACAAAGTATTTGTAGAATTTTACTCACTAGAATTTACTCCCGTCAATTGTTCCTCTTAGATTGATCATCGTGCAATTAAGTAGAAAGTATCTTTTCAAATGCAAAATCGTTTGGGTTCCCTTCATTGTCAATCAAAGAGTTAAAACGAAAATGTTCTCATTGAAGTTAGCAAAGAATAACTTTCACAAGTGAAATGTCTCGAAGAAAATCACTTTTAGTAATCATTTTCTCTATTAAAACTTTGACCTTTGTAATAAATTATTTATAGAATTACTTACATTAAAGTGTTCACTCTCCAATTTCTTCCAAACGTAAGAAACGTAAGCAACATTATTCCAGGCATCCCTGTAGCTACCAAGTGATCTTTCAAATATTTGATCTTACGAAGAAAAGGCATCATAGCTTTTTCACATGAGCAAATATGAGGAATGTTTGCACACGACGTAAAAATAGTGGTAAGTGTCGGATACCCTTATATATGCCCTGGCTTTTGTTTATATATATATACAGATCCATACATCTGTATACACATACACATATACACAGATATATATATATATATATGGACACACTGCACCTTATATATATATATATACTTCAGCCATTGTTTGTAGTAAAAAATAGCAGACCAACTGAGAATACATGATAAACCATATGATATATCAAACAGATAAACGAGCAAAGGTTATGGATACATTATATAGCAAAGCGTCGGAGAAAACAAAAAAAGAAAAATGCACTGAATATCTTCCGATACGACTATATGTCAGAGAACCGTACGAGGCACAAGTTCTCTTCGTTTTACAATCAACCTCAACCTTACCTTTTTCTTTGTCTTCAGCTGGCAGTGAGTACCGCATTGCATTGCAGCGTGTGCGATGGACTTACGCTCGCCATTTTAGGTCAACATACTCAAAGTATTGCATTGAATTGCAGCGTGCGATGGACTTGCGTTTAGCGATGCAGGTGCGGAAACGTATGTGTAGGGACGAGGATGACGGAGACAGACAAAGAGTCGCTTGTCTGTCTTCATCATCCTTAACCGCCGACAGATTAGGTCAACATAGCCAAAGTACTCCGATGCACCCAAGCACGGAAACCTACATGTATGCTTTTCATGATGAAGGAGGAGAAGAAGATAGGGATAAGGATGACGCAGAAAGACAAGGATTCGGTTGTCTCTCTCGGCCATCCTTTCTCTATCTTTTTCTTTTTCTTCGGTTGCCGGCGAATGCCTCTGCTGCAGGAGGATTTCCAACCCCTCTCCCTTCGTACAATGCCAAGGCTCTCCCGCATCTCCAGCATCGCTCACTTATTCGCGGAAAATGATACTTAACCCTATGTCTGTCTTCATCATCCTTAACCCAATCTTTATCTTTGTCTTCCGTTCCCGGCGATGGACTTACGCTCAGCGTAATAGCTCAACATAGCGAAAGTACTGCGATGCACCCAAGCAGGGAAATGTACGTGTATGCCCTCCACAAAACTGTTTCCCCTCCATAAACAATGGAATTCTGACATACCTTGGGCTTTCACGATGAAGGAGGAGAAGAAGATAGGGATAAGGATGACGCAGAAAGACAAAGAGTCGCTTGTCTATCCCCGTCATCCTTTGTCTATCTTTTTCTTTCTCTTCAGTTGCCGTTGTATGACTGCGGCACAGGATTTCCAACCCCTCTTCCTTCGTATAATGTCAACGCGCTCCCCAATCACCAGCATCGCTCACTTATTTGCGCAAAATCATATAACAGCTGGAGCGACCATATCAGCCGCCATGCTCAGCGTTTATGTATTCTCTTAAGAGATAGACCATATATTCTTCTTGAAGCTCAAAACATCTATTTATTTGCTTTGGAAAGAGACCACATTTTCTTTTTTAGAAGCTCAAAACGTCTATTTATTTTCTTTAGAATCAGACCACATATTTATTCTAAGAGCTCAAAAACTACTACAAATATCAGGACCCAAACTCTTCTTCTACATGCTTCAATTCCGATGAGCGTAATTTGTGTTTGTGAACCCTAACATAAGCCATTGCTTTGCGAAAACCATAAGAAGTATTACTCTTAAAGTCGTTTTATATGTAGGTATTAAATAAAAGTCGTTAAATGTGTAGCTATTAAATATGGCTTTAAGAGCTACCATGTCCATTTTCTCATAGGGTTTTCTGGACAAAAGTAAAGGCAAGCAAAATTTGGTGGGTGCCTCTTTAGTGCAAGCGCTGATATCGGTCCATTGAAGATGTTTCCCACGTCTTCTTTACATCTCCCAACTCCAACACGATCTCGCAGATTATCAAAAGGAAAATTAGATTTCCAAATCATATAAGTTAAAAACAAGCTCTGTTGGGAGAAGCAACTGACTACTCCGTGGTCCTCTCAAACACCATTAACAAAAGGTCTGGCTGGAAAGATGTGCTTATAACTTTTGTGATTCTCATAAAGAGTGGTTGTTTGAGAAATTATGCTTCCTCCTTGGAAGAAGAATCAATATCTGTAAGAAATCCCCTCCCCCTCGTTTAGGCATCATAACGTGCTGCTTTTGATCAACAACAAGCTTAAATTGAAGTGGGCCGCACATGAGGGAGATGACACGCTGCTGAAACTTGTTTGTAATTCCATCTAAACTCTATAAAAGTTGTTTCTGCTCTGTGGGATTCGAGGGATCCCGTGGGCACTAGTCCACATCACTTGTACTTTTCTTTTGATTAATACAAGTATGGGAGAGTGAGCTAAGGACGAACTTCCTTTATTTAAAGAATAAACGCCGGAAAGCAAGTTTTTGCTCAAGAAATAATAAAGAAGCCTAATTTTTTGGCAAGTTTTTGCATATCTTTGACTGTGGAGAAAGTAAATAAGGTGAGTAAAATTTGGGCATTTTCAGGAAATTAGTCTGAACAAAAATTCGAACCCAAGAGCGAAGTTACACCACTCATTTTCGGCTTAATGTCTCGGCACTTGAGGCATCTTTTGGTGGTGCAAGAGATGTGAGACGTGATTTTATGTTCTTAGCACATTCATACTGCGTTAGACCCAATATGAAGCCTTTGCACCATCCGAGAGCAAGGCCTCTTTTTATTTGCTTCAAAAGAAATGATTCATCATTTTTCTAGTAATGAAATTTACTAAACAAATGAACCAATGGTATAAAGTGGTGATGGATCATCTCCCACTCTTGCTTCAATTGAAAAAGGTGTTTACCATGGAAATGTGGGCTAGCAGTATCTGCTCACCCCTTAGGTCTTCACGTTTTATGGGCCCTTGAGGCCTCTTCTCTTTAGTTTTGAATCCTTCTTGCATTCTTGCATATCTATATTGCCCTTATGGTTGGCTCGACATGATGAGATAGATCTTAGAATAGTCGCATCTACCTTCCAATTTTGCTTCCTCACAAAATTAGTAGAGTTATCATGGAGGTGAGGCCTTGTCTGTGAATGGAAAAATCCCAGACATCAAAGAAACCATTGATTATGAGGTCAATCTCAACAAGAAGTGATGCTTGTCCTGGATGTGATTGCAGTGGGACATGATGTTTATGGCTATCTGGCACCCTCTCATAGAAATCAAAAATTTGGTCTCATTATGGCAAATTCTTCATTGTGGAGTCTGGAACAACCTAAAGGTTAACAAAATTTGTGGGGTGCCTCCCTAGTGCAAGCATTGTTACCTGTCCATTGAAGATGTTTTTCACATCTTCTCTATTTTTCCCAACTCCAACACGCTCTAGCAAATTGTCACAAAGAAAATTAGGCTTACGAAACATGTTAGTTGGAAACAAGATCTACTGGGAGAATCAATCGGCGGCTCTCGGAATCTTTCGAATGCCATCAAAGGGGAGGTCCTATGGAAGATCTGTCAGGATAGATGTGTTTATAACTTTGATGACGCCCCTGAAGAGTGATCGATATGGAAATTGTTGTTTTAGGTGGCAAATAAATTGCTAGCCATAAGAAATCCCCCTACCCCTTGCTTTATTTAGGCATCATATAGTGCTATTTTTGATCAACAATAAGCTTAAACCAAAGTGGGATGGACATGAGGTTGATAAGAGGGTGATTAATCTTCTTTCTAATGCCATCTAAACTCTGTAAAAGCTACATGTGCTCTTTGGAATTAGGGGGGATCCCATGGGAACTAGTCCCCTTCACTTGTAGCTTTCTTTTGATTAATACAGGTATGGGAGAGTGGGCTAAGGCCAAATTTCCTTTATTTTAAGAAATAAACTTGGGAAAGAAAGTTTTTGCTCAAGAAATAAAAAAGGCACCAAAGTTCTTGGGCCTTTATGCGCTTGGGGAAAGTGACCACTTCTTGACTAGCAGCATCTTCTCACCCTTTAGGACTTCAAGTTTGATGGGACCTTGAGGCATCTTCTCTTTGGTTTTAAAGTGCTTGGTGTAGGATTTTATTCTTGTTGTTGCATTAGTCTTCGCTTGCAATCCTTCTTGAATTCGTGCATATCTATATTGCCCTTATGTTTGGCTCGACATGATGAGGTAGATCTAATAAAAGTTGCATCTACCTTCCAATTTTTCTTTCTCACGAAATTATTACATACATCATGGAGGTGAGGTTTTGTCTACGAATGGCAATCTACGAAGTCAATATGCTTCGTGGATTTCTTCCATGTCCTAGGTTTTTTGTAGGTCGAGATGAACCTTACCCTTGAGGTATTAGAGATAATACCAAATTGATTTTTGTTGGTAAATTTCTTATCTAAAAGTTTTGATCATCTTCAAGGCCCATACAATCCATTAGTGCCGCTTCTTTGGAGTGATCACACAAGTCTTGAGTACAAGGAGCATGGGCTACACTTATCTTATGCTCTATATTTGGCCCCTTGCTCTAGCCAAATATACTTTTCGAAATAGGGCATATTTGTTACTATTGAGCGATAAGCTATGGCCCTAGGTGGCTACCCATATTTTGCATTTTTTGACCCACATTCATTAAATTAAATGGGTTACACTTTTCTTATGATCCATATTTGGCCCTTTGCTCTAGCTAGATAAGATTTTCAAAATAGGGCATATCTGTTATTATTGAGTGATAAGCGATGGCCCGAGATTGCTACCCATATTTTGCATCTTTTGAGCCACATTCATTAAGTTACCCACTTCAACTAGATTACCAAGTTTATCTTGGCACAAAAATATAGTGGCTCCCTTCAATGAAATTTGGCCACTTTGATAGGTTTTCCTAAATTAAGGGACCTACCTTCTAGGAGGTTTTTGCAAAAAGGTTTCTTGTCCTACTTGCTTCACAAAAGTATTGAATTAAATCAAAGAATTTGGCCCATCTTTGGCATCGAGGTGTATTTTCATAAAATAATAAATCATAACTTATAGCACAACATCACGTCTTGCATCCAAAATTAGGCACCCGGCTTTTAATCACTCATCCACAAGTAAGCAACTAATTGCATCATTTTTTCTATCCATAAACACGTCCAATGCCATCCCCAATCCAGAACACTCAACCAATCTCATGCTTTGGCAATTTGTTGGTGCAGTTGTTGATAATTCTTTATTGCGAGATAGTAGATAGTTACTATGTTGCTCTAGCTTTACTCGTTCACTCTATTTTCCATTGATCGAGAGCCAACCCTTGTTAGTGTTGAACTTTCATAACACACTGTTCAACGTCAGATAGGCAATCTCTTTCTCATCCTATAGGCATTATAGTGTAACATCGCATGGATGACAGAACCTCTCATGTGTGACTATAGAACCATTGTATACGTGCTCCAAAACAGAATGACTTATATTAGGGTTCAGAAACACAAATTACGGTCATCGGAATGGACGCATGTACAAGAAGAGTTTGGGTCGGGCTCTTTGTACTAGTTTTTGGGCTTGTAGAATAAATATGTGGTCTCATTCTAAAGAAAATAAATAGACTTTTTGAGCTTCTAGAGAAAAAAATATAAGGCCTCTTTCTAAAGAAAATAAATAGACGTCTTGAGTTTCTATAAAAAAAATGTTGTCTATCTCTAAAACGAATACGTGAACGCTGAGCATGGCGGCTGATATGGTCGCTCGAGCTCTTATATAATTTTCCGCGAAGAAGTGAGCGATGTTGGTAATCGGGGAGCGCGTTGGCATTGTACGAAAGAAGACGGCTTGGAAACCCTCCTGTAGCCGAGTCATTCGCCCGCAACTGGAGAGAAAGAAAAAGATAAGGAGAAGAATGGCGGAGAAAGACGAGCGACTCTGTCGTTCTGCGTCATTCTTATCCCTATCTTAAACTACTCCTTCACCGTGAAAGCCCAAGGTATGTCATAATTCCGTCGTTTATGGAGGGGAACTAATCTTTTCGGAGGGCATACATGTACGTTTCTGTGACTGGGTGCATCGCAGTACTTTGGCTATGTTGACGTAATAGGCTGAGGGTACGTTCGTCGCAGACGCTGCAATGCAATGCAGTAGTCGCCGGAAACTGAAGACAAAGATAAAGATAGGGTTAGGGATGATGAAGACAGACAGGCGACTCTTTGGCTGTCTTCGTCATCCTCATCTCTTTATATACGTTTCCGCACCTGCTTCGCCATCTTGACCTAAATCGGTGAATGCAAGTCCATCGCACAGGCTGCAATTGAATGCAATGCTTTGAGTTTGTTGACCTAAATTGCCTAGCATAAGTCCATCGCACAGGCTGCAATTGAATGCAATGCTTTGAGTTTGTCTTCACTGGCAGCTGAAGACATACGAATGGGAAGCTATTCAGTGCATCATTCTTTTTTTTTTTTTGGTTTTCTCCAACGCTTTGCTATATAATGTACCCATAACCCTTGCTTGTTTATCTCTTTGATATATCATTTGATATATTATATGGTTCATCATCTATTCTCAATTGTTCTGGTATTTATATAAGGTGTAAGTGTGTATATATATATATATATATATATATATATATATATATATATATATATATATATATATATATATATATATATATATATATATATATATGTGTGTGTGTGTGTGTACAGATGTATGCATCTGTATATCTATAATTAAAAGACAGGGTATATATACCTGTATATCTAGACACGTATGTGATGTTCTTCTATAGCATTCTCATATATGCGACACTTACCGCTATTTTTTTCGACAAGTGTGCAAACATTCCTCATATTTCCTCATGTGGAATAGATATGATGCATTTTCTTCGTAAGATGAAATATCTGAGAGATTACTTAGTAGCTAGAGGGATGACTGGAATAATAGATGACTGGAATAATATTGCTTACGTTTCTTACGTTTGAAAGAAATTGGAGAGTGAATTCTTGAATGGAAGTAATTGTATAAATAATTTATTACAAATATCAAAGTTTTAATATGATTACTAAAAGTGATTTTTTTGGGCACATGTCACTTGTGAAAGTTGTCCTTTGCTAATTTCAATGAGAACATTTTCGTTTTGACTCTTTGATTGGCAATGAAAGGAAATCCAAACGATTTTCCATTTGAAAAGTTACTTTCTACTTTATTGCACGATAATCAACCTAAGAGGAATAATTGACGGGAGGAAATTCTGGTGAGTAAAATTCTACCAATGCTTTGCTGTCAATGAAGGCAAAGATGAGAAGAAGTGATTAAATTACACACAACTTTGTGAGGGTTCCAACGATAGTGATCATGTCCTCAATATTTATCTGAAGCTCTAAGGTAAAGATGAAAGAGATTAGAACGGTTGTTGCATACACTTCTACTTGTAACACCGAGTCTATTGGTCTTCTAAAAAACCAAGAATGGGATTTTACAACACATCATCATTAGCATCCATAATCTCAATTGTTTATTACGTGGATAGTGATGCAAACAAACCTACTACGTCATATAAGATTCTATTCACTTCACTTGAGTCCTTAGTGGGAGTACTAGCATATTAACCCATGATCAATGCTGACATTAATAATGATATGGTTTGCATTGAAAGTAATTTATGGTAGGTATATAGTTCTTGATGTCTCCAATGGTGTATGGAATATTGCACATAATATGTATATAAGCTCATAAATTAAGGAACATATCGAAGATACTATATATGGAATTCATGTTTCATAAACTTGTTGAAATGCTAGATTCTGGCATCATCGGCTTGACCATTCAATTTCTTTTAGTTTTCTATACCTATGGTATGCGCTCTGATAATGAAGAAAAACTTATCATAGTGTCGAATGGGAAAATCTTATGATAATCTAGGAATTAAGCATTTGTCGTGTTAGATTTGAGCATTTAAAATTCATGTGAGATCAAGTATTATTTTATACTTCCATATTTAGAAAATATTATGGATATTGTGGAGAGCAAAAACAGATATCTCATGGAAATGTAAGATGTATGGGGATGAATCCAACATTACCTCATGGTTTCTAGTGGATCCTGATGTCTCTAGAAAAGACACCCAGGGCCTCATTTAGGAGGAGGAGTAGATGCACTTCCCAAGATGCTCTGCTAAAGGGATATTCTCCTTAGGGAAGCATATCCTATAATATGCATGTGAAGAGAGACCCTTCACAAATGAAGAGTATAGGAAGGAGGAGTTCACAGAGTCTTAATGACTTGAAATTGCATCAATAGGTTCATTGAAATATAGAGATGATGACAGCAAATGACAAGAAATAATTCACAAAAGACCCCACAGTAGCTCACCTATTGCCATTTGCCCATCCTTAAGGTTACCTAGTTAGTAGTGCTACTAGGAGGGCTCCCTTTCCACTGACAACACAAGAAGTTAGCAATCAAATAGTGAGATGGATGCCCAGGGTGTAATGCCAGTCATACACTCATAGATTGTATGCAACTTAAGATAACCAGAAAATCGAGAACGAGTGATGATTAAGCAAAACAAGAATTCAATGAACATTGATGAATTAGGCTTATATGCCCTATAAAACACAACACTTTATTAAGGAAAGAATGCAAAAAACTTTCCAAATATACACGAAAAATTACCCCACATATAGTGATTATGTATCTTGATGGGAGAGATACAACTTCTTTTCACATTAATATTTATCTTCCAATCTTCAATAGGACCATTTTTACCATTGACGGTCCACCTAATTTTTTCCGTAAAACTAATATGTCCATCCCTTATAATTTGGGTTGCCCAACCTTCTGTTGGAAAGGTGATGGGGGCGTCCTATTTATTTTTAAGAACAAAATGGGAGTAACTCAATTTTCGAGGTAGAGGATAAAAGTGGGTCACCTATATCTGAGAGCGAAAACGATGGTGGGTCACGGAGATTTTGTGTAGCAAACAAAAAGTAAGGTACCTTTTTTTGATGGCGTTGCAAAATTGGGATGTCATCATTTAAGGCGACATGAATAAAAGGCGCCTAAGTTTTGGCAAATTTGGAAAACAAATGCTTGAATAAAGTCAAGTGGTCCCAGTGCTCTAGCTAGAGAGATACTGGGGTCCTTGGCCAAAATAGATGGTTAAGACATGCGAAGGTATCCTCGGCCAAGTTGATCTTTAGAAACAAGAACGCATTGACTTTAGTGGGATTCCAGAATTGGAAGAATCTTGATATTCAGACCTGTTTGTTTTACGCGATCCCTATCTTCTCAAAAGGCTTGAATCTAGTGTTCTCCCTATGGAAGATTTGGAATAAAGTCAAAAGCTTCACAAGAACAAGTAAAGATTGGAAGTGGGCGGCTGGTATCAGACAAAATGACTTTATCTAGTTTTCAATCCATGGCATCCGGATCCTGGAATCTTGGAACATTCAAAACGCTAAGAGACTATTGAACAAAGGCTTCAAAAAATGAAAACATCTCTAGAAACAAGACATCAACTAGTGGATAAACTTTGAGGATACTGATCCAAGCATCAATATTATCTATGAAGAATGGAATACTTTGCAAAGCAGACATCTTGCCTGGGACCCCTCGAAGGTTCGCCTTCTCATCGGAAACAACACATCGAGCCCTCGTGGTGCTAGATGACACAATGGTAATTTCCTAACAAAAATCCCAAACATCAAAGAAACCATTGCATATCAGGCCAACCTCTCTGTATCGCGGCATTTCGTCCCCTCCTTTTTCCCCCACCACTCCCCGGCCCCACCATCACCCCGACCCCCTCCAACTCCATCGTCCCCTCCTTTTCCCCACCACCACCACCACCAGCACCACCACCACCACACCACCACCACCACCACCACCACCACCATGAGCACCACCACCACCACCACCACCACCACCACCACACCACCACCACAATCACCACCACCACCACCACCACCACCACAGCCCCCCACGGCCCCCCACAGCCCCCCACGGCCCCCCTCAGCCCACCACGGCCCTCCACAGCCCACCACGGCCCCCCACGGCCCCCCTCAGCCCACCACGGCCCCCTGAGCCCACCACGGCCCCCCTCAACCCACCACGGCCCCCTCAGCCCACCACGGCCCCCTCAGCCCACCACGGCCCCCCACAGCCCCCCACGGCCCCCCTCAGCCCACCACGGCCCCCTCAGCCCCCCACGGCCCCCCTCAACCCACCCCGGCCCCCTCAGCCCACCACGGCCCCCCACAGCCCCCCACGGCCCCCCTCAGCCCACCACGGCCCCCTCAGCCCCCTCGGCCCCCCACAGCCCCCCACGGCCCCCCTCAGCCCACCACGGCCCCCCTCAACCCACCACGGCCCCCTCAACCCACCACGGCCCCGTCAGCCCCCCTCGGCCCCCCACAGCCCCCCACGGCCCCCCTCAGCCCACCACGGCCCCCCTCAACCCACCACGGCCCCCTCAGCCCACCACGGCCCCCCACAACCCCCCACGGCCCCCCTCAGCCCACCACGGCCCTCCTCAACCCACCACGGCCCCCTCAGCCCACCACGGCCCCCCACAACCTCCCACGGCCCCCCTCAACCCACCACGGCCCCCTCAGCCCACCACGGCCCCCCACAACCCCCCACCGCCCCCCTCAGCCCACCACGGCCCTCCACAGCCCACCACGGCCCCCCACGGCCCCCCTCAGCTCACCACGGCCCCCTCAGCCCACCACGGCCCCCTCAGCCCACCACGGCCCCGTCAGCCCACCACGGCCCCCCACAGCCCCCCACGGCCCCCCTCAGCCCACCACGGCCCCCTCAGCCCCCCACGGCCCCCCTCAACCCACCCCGGCCCCCTCAGCCCACCACGGCCCCCCACGGCCCCCCTCAGCCCCCCACGGCCCCCTCAGCCCCCTCGGCCCCCCACAGCCCCCCACGGCCCCCCTCAGCCCACCACGGCCCCCCTCAACCCACTACGGCCCCCTCAACCCACCACGGCCCCCTCAGCCCCCCTCGGCCCCCCACAGCCCCCCACGGCCCCCCTCAGCCCACCACGGCCCCCCTCAACCCACCACGGCCCCCTCAGCCCACCACGGCCCCCCACAACCCCCCACAGCCCCCCTCTGCCCACCACGGCCCCCCTCAACCCACCACGGCCCCCTCAGCCCACCACGGCCCCCCACAACCCCCCACGGCCCCCCTCAGCCCACCACGGCCCCCTCAGCCCACCACGGCCCCCAACAACCCCCCACGGCCCGCCTCGGCCCCCCACGGCCCCCCTCAGCCCGCCACGGCCCCCCTCAGCCCACCACGGCCCCCTCAGCCCCCCACGGCCCCCCTCAGCCCACCACGGCCCTCCACAGCCCACCACGGCCCCCCACGGCCCCCCTCAGCCCACCACGGCCCCCTCAGCCCACCACGGCCCCCCACAAATCCCACATTTTTCCACGACGTTACATAAGGCTCTCATATAGTTTGGATGGATATTTGGAGGATCATTTCTCAACCAAACCCTATAGTGTTATATATCGTTGGAAAGCTCTCGATGAGTACTTTCCAATGGTGAAACAATACCTTTGAAATATTGGATCAAGTTTTGACTACACCCAAAAAAAACCCCCACAACTCCCCATAACTCACTCCTATTCCTACCCAACCCACAAACCCCACAAACCCCACACAACTCCACAACCCTCCACAACCCTCAACAACCCTCCAAAAACCTTGTAATCTCTCTCAAACTCCCCACAACTCACTTAATATGAAGGATCAAAAGCTACTACAAAAATTAGGTGAAGGATGTGCGTCTCAGGGACATTCAAATATCACGGGCGGCACAAACTAAGGATCTCAGCTTGCATTCAAAAGTGACAGTAAAGGTGTAAGTGGTAAAAGTAAAAGTGGTGAAATGAGTGTTGTCGCCAACCATTCATGACGACTGCCTATTTTGAGGATCCAATTCAAATCAAGTGGAATATTTGATCTTCCCCTCCAATCTTGGCAATCAACCGACGCGTGATCAGTGGACGTGAAGAATCGGCAAGGCCCTCTTGACCTATTGAGGCCTATAAAACAATGCATTTGTGCTCATTTGGGGTACATTTTTTTGGAGTTACTTTGACGCATGTATACGTGCAGAAGTTCTCTCTTGCACTTGGTGGTTTCAAGCCTATTGTAGGAGCTACTCTGTAGTGTGGATACAGAGGGTAGGCTTCTCAGTGGAGGGCTATGAGCACTATAGTGTAAGAGAGTGTCTTGGATTTTCTTTCTTTTCTGTGAGATACTATTGGTGTTAAGCTCTATTCTCTTGAGCAATTCCTTCATCATTTGTATTGATCTGTATTTATCTGCATAGAGTACCACGAAGCTCTGAGCATTAGTTTTTGAGCATTTCCTTGTCAAATCTTGTAATCATCTGAATCGAATCAAGAAGTGTATGGTCTTCCTTGGTCAATTGTTGTTCATATTTTCTGAAGTATGTACCACTCTGTGCAATCCGTGTTATCTACCTGCTCACAGAAATATTAAAGGGTATATTTCCCTAAAGAGAACCCCCCTTGAGTAGGTAATGTACTGGACGTGTTTAGTTTTCATTCTCTACTTTTGTTAAAAGCGGATACCCCAGTACCTCCTCTACAGTTTGGCACGCACGGTGGGACCTTTGCATTTCTGTGAGAGGTATTTTTGCCCTATTACATTTGCAAGTAGGTACATGACCCATACACGGGCAGATAAGGAGTATCTTCGTGTTCGGAGGAGCCTTAACAAGTTAGCCATAACCACGACTAGTGAGTCTACCTCCCCTCTGCCCTCCCTAAATTTTTCAATTGATTTGGGTGCGACACCATTGTCGAAAGAGGGGTATAGGAGAACTCTAGACTTCTCCTCAGATACGTCCGAAGAAACACCAGTACAAATGGAGGATCTCTCTCATTTACTCTCCAGATTAAATATCAAATTCCCTACCTTCAAGGGACAAGCCTATGAGGATGCTGATGATCATGTGAGAAGATTCGTCTCTTAATGCCGTGGACGAGGTTTGCAAAATAGAGAGGATGTAATGCTGGCACTCTTTCCATCCACATTAGAGGGTCTTGCAGATAAATGGTATAGTCAATATGCAGATGGCCATTTCACTACATGGGAGGCTTTGAAGGCGGCGTTCTCACATACATTCCGACCAAGTGATTCCTCGGAAAGAGCTCTAGATCAGCTAGAGAATTTGAAACTAAAACCAGGTGAATCCTTTCATGAACTTCACACTAGAACAAAAGCACTTGTTGCACGTCTGCCACATGCTCCAGTTGACTTTTTGGTTAAAAAGTGGATCGAAAAGGCTCTGCCTAGGTCATCTCAGCAGAAGCTTCTTGAATCTCTTAGATTGGATGCGACCCTCAATGATTTTGTTGCAGTGGCATCACGCATTGAAGAAGCAAGGCAACATTTTGAACGGGATACACAACAAAAGTATGCTGCAGATCTGGATCCTATTGAGCAACTAAGGAGGGAACTGGAAGCATTGAAGATGCAACAAAATCAACAAGAAGAGAAGGTCTTGCCACCACTGCATCGCACTGATGATGAAGTAGCTCAACTTCGCCGAGAGTTAGAAGATTTGAGGACTACTCAGGATATAAGGAGACAAATTTGGTGTACAATCTGTAAGAACAATGGACATTCCAATGCTAATTGCCCTATTAAGGTAAGCTGTCAATTTTGTGGAAAAGATGGTCATGAAGCCAGAGATTGCTACTACCTTAAAGGTACACAGCAGAGAGGTAACGCTCAAAATTTGGAATCATATTATGCAAGTACTTCAAATACATCGAATAGAGAGGAGAATCGGCCTGCAAAGCCTAGATATAATAGACCCTTGATGTGCTATCGTTGTGGTGAATATGGCAACATGCAAAATAGGTGTTCCCTCCCAGAAGATGCACCTCCTTGTCAACATTGTCCAGAGGCCAAGGATCATTATACCAAAGATTGCCCAAGAGGTCGTCCTGCTCCAATTCATATGATTGCAGTCTCTCCACATGAAGAAGGAAAAACCACTCAGACTTATGCTGTTTCATCCTCTGCAATGCCCATGATGACTAGAGCTAGGCAAGCAGCTACAACCCAGAGAGATGAACAACAAGGATTTCAGGATAAAGAGGAAGAAAAGGAGTCTGGATGGAAGGACCAAGCACAAATTGAAGGAGCTTATAATAAGATGACTACTTCTTTAAAGGGCCAGCCAACAAGTCTGCAAGAAAACACTCAGGAGGTAAACATTGAACAGATCTTGAAAGGTATTCATCACAAGGTTAGTCTATATGAACTTATAAGGATGGATTCAAAAATAAGAAGTGACTTACTGAAGATTATACACTCTGCTCACTTAGTCCAATCACCTAGTATAGATGGATTCATGGTTGATTTTCCCCCTGCACCCTTAGCAGACTACCAAAGTTCAAGATTATCTGTTTGTATAAAGGATGAAACTCTCACAGGTGTGATCATAGATGGAGGCTCTGGTATCAATTTAATGCCAGATTTTACAATGAAGAAGCTGAAATTGAACCCCACCAAGTTGGCACCATTCACGGTTACATTGGCAGATCAACATCGGGTTGCGCCACTGGGCATTATTGAGAAGGTACTGATGGTAGTACAGAGCTGCCATTTTGTTCTAGATTTTGTTGTTATTGCACTTCCACAGGAGACTTCTTACCCTCTACTCCTGGGGAGACCTTGGCTGAGACAAGCAAAAGCTTTGCAAGATTGGGGAAAAAATAAACTATGGATTTCAACAAATACCAATAGCCAACTGCAACTACATTTGGAAGAAGGATTCGACTCAGGAAAAACTATTGGATATACTGTGGACACTCAGGTAATGCCTTCTCTACCCCAAGAAGAGGATACATTGTTAAATTGGATGATGGGAAGTGCAGAGTGTTACATAGTGGAGATTTATGAAATTGAGGAAGAAGTTGCAGATAAGGTAATTACAGGAAAGGGCAATGAAGACCACAAGGTGTTGGAGAATGAGCAATTGCAAGAAAGCACAAGCCTTGAGGAAGCAACCCAGATAAAAGTATCAGAGGTAGAATATTTTGAACCTAAGGGTAGAGAAGATCTTCCTTTCTCAGATATACCTCAAGGATGGATGGAAGAACATGTTGCAGAATATAAATTAAACTCCACTCCTGCATATAGTGGAGATGATTTATCAAACAAGGCCAGTCCTGAAACATTGGTTCAAGAAGTAAATTTAGGGGATGAAGAGAACCCTCAAGTAGTCCATTTGGCATCATGGTTGTGGCATTATCCTAATTTACTACAGAAGGTAACTTCTTTGCTCTTTACTTACAAAAGTGTCTTTGCATGGTCCTACAAAGATCTAACAGGAATACCAGAAGAGCTTGGATTACATCGGATACCCTTGGTTGAGGGAGCTACACCTGTAAGAAGTAGGCCATATCGACTCAATCCGAAGTATGCAGAGGCGGTAAAAGCAGAGATTACAAAATTAGAAGAACCAGGTATAATTGTGCCAGTAGAACATTCCAGGTGGCTTTCTTCTATGGTTATTGTGCCGAAGAAAAATAGTGGAAAAATAAGGGTATGTGTTGATTTCCGTGCTTTGAATAAAGTGACTATTCAAGATGGATTTCCTCAGCCCTTCACAGAGCAAGTACTTGAAGAGGTAGCTGGTCACACTTTGTATAGTTTCTTGGATGGTTTTAGTGGCTACAATCAGATAGTGATCCATCCTGATGATAGGGACAAAATAGCCTTTGTCACTCCCTGGGGCACTTATGTCTATACTCGAATGGCTTTTGGTTTGAAGAATGCACCGGCTTCATTTAATAGAACGATGTATCCGATATTGGGCAAATGGTTAACAACCTTTCTACGCATTTTCATGGATGACTTTTCAGTATTCTCAGGTACAGATAGAAGGGCAGCAGTTCAAGATTTCCATGACCATTTGGAAAATCTAAAAGAAATTTTTGAGCAATGTCTCAAAACAGGTTTGAAATTGAATCCTGATAAATGTCACTTTTTGTTCACTAAGGGCACTCTTCTTGGTCACATAGTATCTGTTGAAGGCATAACTGTTGACCCTGCAAAGGTTACAGCTATTCTTTCCATGCCAATTCCACAAAGCCCAAAGGAAGTGCAAAGTTTCTTGGGCCATGCAGGGTATCACAGAAGATTCATTAGGATGTACTCGGAAATTGCTAAGCCCTTGTCAAGGCTTACCAGCAAAAAGATCCCTTTCTCATGGAGTGCTGAAGCTGACAAAGCATTTTGTGAACTAAAGTTGAGGCTATGTACTGCTCCCCTTTTAAGTGTTCCTAATTGGTCATTGGAATTTCATGTGCATACAGATGCTAGTCTTCATGCTGTTCGTGCAGTTCTAGCTCAACCATCATCTCACAAAGTGGATAGACCTATCTCTTATGCAAGCAGACTACTCAACCAAGCTGAAAGAAATTATGGTACAACGGAAAGAGAAGGTTTGGCTATTGTATTTGCCCTTCAGAAGTTCCGACATTATCTCCTTGGTGTACATTTGATTCTTATTTCTGATCATCAGTCCTTGAAGTATTTGATAAACAAACCTAGAGTAGCTGGAAGGATTTGGAGATGGTTACTCCTATTTCACGAACTTAATTTTGATATTCAGATTAAGCCAGGAAAAGAGCACTACATGGCAGATCAAGTGTCCAGGACGGCAATGAGCGAAAAGGCAACAGGTATTAATGATGAATTGGTGGATAGCAATCTTTTCCTAGTAGCAATCCGGAGTGGTTGGTATGATGAAATTCTCCATGTTCTGACTACTGGAAAGATCCCAAAACACTTGACACTTGTAGAAAAGAGAAGATTGCTCCTGAAAACCAAAGCATATTCTCTTATAAATGGAAATTTATATAAATACTGTCAAGATGATATATTGAGAAGGTGTGTCTATCCAGAGGAGGTAAATCTTCTGCTAGAGGCTGCACACAATGAAGGACATCTAAAGGGGGAAGAATTGGCTCATAGAATCATCCACAAAGGTTTATGGTGGCCTCATATTTTCAAGGATGCAATCAAGTTTTCTAAAGAATGCCACATCTGCCAGAGGTGTGCTCCCGCGCCAACCAGATTGAATTTCCAACCATTGGTCATATCTACAGGATGGCTCCCATTTGAACGATGGGGTCTTGATTTTATAGGACCAATTAGTCCAACTGGTCAACCTGGAGGAAAAAAGTATATTTTGATGGCCACATGCTATGCCACTAAATGGATAGAGGCTAAAGCTACTGTGGACTGCACGGCTTTAACAGTGGCTAAATTTATGTATAAACGTATTTTCTCAAGATTTGGTTGCCCACTGGAAATAACTAGTGATATGGGCACACATTTTGTAAATCAATTGCTCCAGTTTATATTTGACAGGTACAAAATCTTCCATAAAAAATCTTGTTCCTACTACCCAAGGGCAAATGGCCAAGCAGAGAGCTCCAAAAAGATTTTGATTGGATTGCTTCGCAAATTATCTTTCGATCATCAAAGCTCCTGGCCACTAGCACTGATCGGTGCAATCTGGGCTTTCAGAACCACGAAAAGGGTAACTACAGGCGAGACTCCATTTCAGTTAGTATATGGGAAAGAGGCATTAGCACCATTCGAATTCATTATCAAAAAGGAAATAGAAATCAAAACCATTGGAATTGAACCCCCCATTCAGAGATTGGTGGCATTAGAAGAATACAGAGAAGGAGCAATGCAAAAACTTCAGGTAACACAAGAAGAGCGCAAAAGACTGCATGACAGGTATCTGAGGTCCAATGAAGTACAGGAAGGATCCATGGTTTTAGTGCATCAGGTCCCAGCAATTCCAACCAAACTGGCACCCAAATGGATAGGACCTTACACGGTGATAAAGGTATTACCTCATGGAGCAGTACATCTGCAGGATTTGTAGGGTAAGAGGATACCCCTGGTCAATATTTCTAGGGTGAAGAAGTACCTGAATTAAGGTAAATTGGAAGCATATCATTCACCGTACCTACTATATTTCATTTGGTGATTGCACTTATTATGGAAAAAAAAAGTATGAAAAAAAAAAAAACAAAAAAGAGAGTAAAAAAAAAAAAAAAGTGAAAAATAAAACAAAAAAATAAAAAATATATATATTTTTTATTTTTTAATTTTTATTTTATTTTATTTTTTCTCCAGGGTGAAGGATTATCTGAGTCAAGTCAAGAAAGAAGAACTTCCTTCACTATCTTGTTTTCGGCTTCGGGAATTGCACGGGGACGGTGCAAAGACTTGATGTGGGGGTCTGTATCGCGGTATTTCGTCCCCTCCTTTTTCCCCCCACCACCCCCGGCCCCACCATCACCCCGACCCCCTCCAACTCCATCGTCCCCTCCTTTTCCCCACCACCACCACCACCTCCACCACCACCACCACCACCACCACCACCACCACCACCACGAGCACCACCACCACCACCACCACCACCACCACAACCACCACACCACCACCACCATCACCACCACCACCACCACCACAGTCCCCCACGGCCCCCCACAGCCCCCCACGGCCCCCCTCAGCCCACCACGGCCCTCCACAGCCCACCACGGCCGCCCACGGCCCCCCTCAGCCCACCACGGCCCGCTTAGCCCACCACGGCCCCCCTCAACCCACCACGGCCCCCTCAGCCCACTACGGCCCCCTCAGACCACCACGGCCCCCCACAGCCCCCCACGGCCCCCCTCAGCCCACCACGGCCCCCTCAGCCCCCCACGGCCCCCCTCAACCCACCCCGGCCCCCTCAGCCCACCACGGCCCCCCACAGCCCCCCACGGCCCCCCTCAGCTCACCACGGCCCCCTCAGCCCCCTCGGCCCCCCACAGCCCCCCACGGCCCCCCTCAGCCCACCACGGCCCCCCTCAACCCACCACGGCCCCCTCAACCCACCACGGCCCCCTCAGTCCCCCTCGGCCCCCCACACCCCCCCACGGCCCCCCTCAGCCCACCACGGCCCCCCTCAACCCACCACGGCCCCCTCAGCCCACCACGGCCCCCCACAACCCCCCACGGCCCCCCTCAGCCCACCACGGCCCCCCTCAACCCACCACGGCCCCCTCAGCCCACCACGGCCCCCCACAATCCCCCACGGCCCCCCTCAGCCCACCACGGCCCCCTCAGCCCACCACGGCCCCCCACAACCCCCCACGGCCCCCCTCGGCCCCCCACGGCCCCCCTCAGCCCCCCACGGCCCCCCTCAGCCCACCACGGCCCCCTCAGCCCCCCACGGCCCCCCTCAGCCCACCACGGCCCTCCACAGCCCACCACGGCCCCCTACGGCCCCCTCAGCCCACCACGGCCCCCTCAGCCCACCACGGCCCCCCTCAACCCACCATGGCCCCCTCAGCCCACCACGGCCCCCCTCAGCCCACCACGGCCCCCCACAGCCCCCCACGGCCCCCCTCAGCCCACCACGGTCCCCTCAGCCCCCCACGGCCCCCCTCAACCCACCGCGGCCCCCTCAGCCCACCACGGCCCCCCACATCCCCCCACGGCCCCCCTCAGCCCACCACGGCCCCCTCAGCCCCCTCGGCCCCCCACAGCCACCCACGGCCCCCCTCAGCCCACCACGGCCCCCCTCAACCCACCACGACCCCCTCAACCCACCACGGCCCCCTCAGCCCCCCTCGGCCCCCCACAGCCCCCCACGGCCCCCCTCAGCCCACCACGGCCCCGCTCAACCCACCACGGCCCCCTCAGCCCACCACGGCCCCCCACAACCCCCCACGGCCCCCCTCAGTCCACCACGGCCCCCCTCAACCCACCACGGCCCCCTCAGCCCACCACGGCCCCCCACAACCCCCCACGGCCCCCCTCAGCCCACCACGGCCCCCTCAGCCCACCACGGCCCCCCACAACCCCCCACGGCCCCCCTCGCCCCCCCACGGCCCCCCTCAGCCCACCACGGCCCCCTCAGCGCCCCACGGCCCCCGTCAGCCCACCACGGCCCTCCACAGCCCACCACGGCCCCCCACGGCCCCCCTCAGCCCACCACGGCCCCCCACAAATCCCACATTTTTCCACGACCTTACATAAGGCTCTCATATAGTTTGGATGGACATTTGGAGGATCATTTCTCAACCAAACCCTATAGTGTTATATATCGTTGGAAAGCTCTCGACAAGTAGTTTCCAATGGTGAAAATACCTTTGAAATATTGGATCAAATTTTGACTACACCCAAAAAAACCCCCACAACTCCCCATAACTCACTCCTATTCCTACCCAACCCACAAACCCCACAAACCCCACACAACTCCACAACCCTCCACAACCCTCCACAACCCTCCAAAAACCTTGTAATCTCTCTCATACTCCCCAAAACTCACTTAATATGAAGGATCAAAAGCTACTACAAAAATTAGGTGAAGGATGTGCGTCTCAGGGACATTCAAATATCACGGGCGGCACAAACTAAGGATCTCAGCTTGCATTCAAAAGTGACAGTAAAGGTGTAAGTGGTAAAAGTAAAAGTGGTGAAATGAGTGTTGCCGCCAACCATTCATGACGACTGCCTATTTTGAGGATCCAATTCAAATCAAGTGGAATATTTGATCTTCCCCTCCAATCTTGGCAATCAACCGGCGCGTGATCAGTGGACGTGAAGAATCGGCAAGGCCCTCTTGACCTATTGAGGCCTATAAAACAATGGATTTGTGCTCATTTGGGGTACATTTTTTTGGAGTTACTTTGACGCGTGTATACGTGCAGAAGTTCTCTCTTGCACTTGGTGGTTTCAAGCTTGTTGTAGGAGCTACTCTGTAGTGTGGATACAGAGGGTAGGCTTCTCAGTGGAGGGCTATGAGCACTATAGTGTAAGAGAGTGTCTTGGATTCTCTTTCTTTTCTGTGAGACACTATTGGTGTTAAGCTCTATTCTCTTGAGCAATTCCTTCATCATTTGTATTGATCTGTATTTATCTGCATAGAGTACCAGGAAGCTCTGAGCATTAGTTTTTGAGCATTTCCTTGTCAAATCTTGTAATCATCTGAATCGAATCAAGAAGTGTATGGTCTTCCTTGGTCAATTGTTGTTCATATTTTCTGAAGTATGTACCACTCTGTGCAATCCGTGTTATCTACCTGCTCACAGAAATGTTAAAGGGTATATTTCCCTAAAGAGAACCCCCCTTGAGTAGGTGATGTACTGGACGTGTTTAGTTTTCATTCTCTACTTTTGTTAAAAGCGGATACCCCAGTACCTCCTCTACACTCTCATAGAAATCAAAAAGTCTATCCTCTTATGGCAAATTCTTGATCACAGAATCTAGGACCAACCTAAACGCTAGTAGAATTTGTGTGGTGCCTCCCTTGTGCAAGCGATGCTACCGGTCCATTGAGGATCTTTCTCATATTTTCTTTACTTCTCCAAACTCCAAGAGGCTCTAGTAGATTAGCGAAAAGAAAATTAGATTTCCCAAACATATCAGTCGGAAACAAGCTCTCTTGGGAGAAGCGATCGAGTACTTTACATCTCTGTCGAACACCATCAGAGGGGAGGTCCTATGGAGGACCTAGCCCGAAAGATGTGCTTATGATGTTGGTGACTCCACCAAAGACTGTTCGATTGAGAAATTGTTGTTCTTGCTTGGCAAAGGAATCGAACACTATAAGAAAACGCCCTTCCACCGTTCAAGCATCATCAAGTGCTGCTTTTGATCAACAACAAGCTTAAAACCTAGTGGGTCCTGTATAAGGGTGATGAGAGGATGATTAACTTTCTTTATAATACCACCTAAACTCTGTAAAAGCTACCCATCCTTTATTGGGTTTGGAGGATCCCATGGGCACTAGTCCTATTTCACTTGTACTTTCTTCTGATTCATACAAGTCCGGGAGAGTAGGGTAAGGTCAGACTTCCTTTCTTGAAAAAACTTCGGAAAGAGACGCTTAAATTTTTGGGTCTTTATGCAAGTGGACACATAATGAAAAGCGTGGGTACATCATTTTTGCTGAGCTAACGAGTAGTGTGACTAGATCTTCCTAAAACAAAACTGAGAAAAATGATTTGGCTATCTTTGAATGTGAAGAAAGGAAATAAGGTGAGTAAAAATTTGGCATTTTGAGGAAATAAGTCTAACCAATTTTACACGACTCATTTTTGTCTTAACTCATTTTGAGCAAAGTTACACGACCCATTTTTGTCTTAATATTTGAGGCAATTGCCTTTAGGTGGTGCAAGAGATGTGAAAGGTGACTGTATATTCTTAGCCATCCATAGTGCTACAAGCCCCATATGAAGGCTTTGCACCATTCGAGACCAAGTTCTCTTTTTATTTGCTTCAAAAGAAATGATTCATCATTTTTCTAGTAATGAACTTTAGTAAACAAATGAACCAATGGTATAAAGTGGTGATGGATCATCTCCCACTCTTTCTTCAATTGAAGAAGGCGTTCTTCATGGAAATCTTGACTAGGAGCATCTTCTCATCCTTTAGGTCTTCAAGTTTGATGGGACTTTGAGGCATCTTCTCTTTGGTTTTCAAGTGTTTGGTGTAGGATTTTATTCTTGTTGTTGCAATGGTCCTGGCTTTGAATCCTTCTTGCATTCTTGCATATCTATATTGCGCTTATGTTTGGCTCGACATGATGAGATAGATCTAAGAATAGTTGCATCTACCTTCCAATTTTTCTTTCTTAGAAAATTAGCATAGATAGCATGGAGGTAAGGCTTTGTCTGCGAATGGCAATGCACAATGTCTATATCCTTCTTGGATTTCTTGCATGTCCTAGGTTTCTTGTAGGTCGAGATGGACCTTACCCTTAAGGTATAATGAGATAATAACATATAAATGTTTGTTAGTGGATTTCTTAGCTAAGAGTTTTGATCATAAAATTTATTAATGCCACTTGTTTGGATTCATCACACAAGTCTTGAGTACACGGAGCATGGGGTACACTTATCTTATGCTACATATTTGGTTGCTTCCTCTAGCCAGAAAAACTTTTTGAAATAGGGCATATTACTTACTATTGAGTGATAAGGTATGTCCCGAGGGGGATACCCATATGTTGCATCTTTTGACCCACATTCATTAAATTACATGGGCTACACTTTTCTTATGCTCCATATTTGGCTATTTTCTATAGCTAGATAATATTTTCGAAATAGGGCATATTTGTTACTATTGAGTGATAAGCTATGGCCAGAGGTTGCTATCCATATTTTGCATCTTTTGACCCACATTCATTAAATCACCCACCTCAACTAGATTACCAAGTTTATCATGGAACAAGAATATAGTGGCTCCCATCAATGTAATTTGGCCACTTTGATAGGCTTTTCCAAATTAAGGGGCCTACCTTCTAGGAGGTGTCTGCAAAACATTTCTTGTCTACTTGCTTCATAAAAGGATTGTATTACATCAAAGAGTTTGGCCCATCTTTGTCATCCAGGTGTATTTACACAAAATAATAAATAATAACTTATTGCACACCATCAAGTGGTCCATCCAAAATTAGGCACCCGACTTTTAACTGTTCATCCACAAGTAGGCAGCTAATTTCACCATTTTTTCTATCCATAAACACGTCCAATTTCATCCCCAATCTAGAACACAACCAATCTCATCCTTTGGTAATTTTTTGGTGTAGTAGTTGATAATTCTTTCGTATGAGATAGTAGATAGTTACTATGTTGCTCTAGCTTTACTCGCTCACTCTCTTTTCGATTGATCGAATCCCAACCCTTGTTGGTGTTGAACTCTCACAACACACTGTTCACCTCAGATATGCAATCTCTTGGTTTCATGGAATTTCCATTTCTACTCTCTTTCTTTTCTTCACATGGTAGCTGACTCAATACTAGGTTTCATGATGGTAGAAACTAATACGCTAGGCAACGTAAATAAAAATTGTTTAGTAAACATAGATGAAAAGCGTCAAGGATGGTTGATGAATATGTATGTATGTATGTTAGTTTATTTATGTATTATGTATGTATGCATGTGTATAATAATTTATGTGTGTAGTAGGTATATATGCATGCGGATATTCATTTATGGACGTTGACTCTTTCTCATCCTATACGCATTATAGTGTAACATCGCATGGATGACAGAACCACTCATGTGTGACTATAGAACCATGGTTCATGTGCACCCATTTTTATGATTTTGTGATAAGGCAATTCTAAACGCCATTCTTGTAGTGAATCGGATCACATGCTTTTGCATCTTTTCAATAATGTTTAAGTTGGTTTGCAATGGAAAGAGGTTCTAATGGTGCACTCAACATGGTCAAATGGAAAACTACAAGAGGATTGAAAATAAGAACCGCATCAAGGTTGCTTGCATTAGCTAAATGTGGAAAATTTGTGGTTGCAACAAAACATATCCCAACAACCTAAACAATATTTCATAATCTATTTTAAAATAATACAGAGAACATTGTATATTCTTGCAGTATTACTTGAAACCATCCAGTTTATCCTCAACAAAGAATGTATGTAACACATTGTTTTCTTTATCCATGACAAAGAAAGAGAAAAGCCATAAGTAGTCGTTTGGGAGCAGAACGATAAGCAAATATCTGTTCATAGGAGTCAAAACAAATATCATTCATAGATGCAAATGTTGAGAAGCGTAATCGACCATGAATATCTGTTGGTAGGAGTACAATGACTTCATCTTGATTTTGGGACATATGAATTATTTTCTTGGATAGGGCATAATTAATTTTCTTTGGATTTCTTGAAGAGGTCGGATCATAACCTTCCATGCTAGAGCTGCATCAGGATCTCAAATTCAACGAGCTTAAAGATCTTTTTTCCATTATACTTGTTCAATTTTCTCACAAAATTTTCAGAGGGGAAAACCCTACGAGAAAATGGACATGCAGCGCTTAAAGCCATATATAATAGCTACATATTTAACGAGTTTTAGATTTACACTTTTTATGGTTTTCGGAAAGCAATGAATTATGTTAAGGTTCAAAAACACAAATTACGGTCATCGGAATTGAAGCATGTACAAGAAAAGTTTGGGTCCGGCTATTTGTACGAATTTTTGGGCCTGTAGAATAAATATGTGGTCTCATTCTAAAGAAAATAACTAGACGTTTTGAGCTTCTAGAAAAAAAAAATATAAGGTGACTTTCTAAAGAAAATAAATAGACGTCTTGAGCTTCTAGGAAAATATGTGGCATATCTCTAAAAAAAATGCATAAACGCTGAGCATATGTGGTATATGGCATGGCGGTGATATGGGATATGGCGACTGATGTATGTGGCATATGGCGGCTGATATGGTCGCTCGAGCTCTAATATGATTGTCCGCGGCGAAGTGAGCGATGCTGGTGATGGGGGAGCGCGTTGGCATTGTCCGAAAGAAGACCGGTTGGAAAACCCCGCGTAGCAGAGTCATTCGCCCGCAACTGAAGAAAAAGAAAAAGATAAGGAAAAGAATGCCGGAGAAAGACAAGCGACTCTTTGTCTTTCTGCGTCATTCTTATCCCTATCTTCTTCTCCTCCTTCACCGTGAAAGCCCAAGTTATGTCAGAATTCCGTTGTTTGTGGACGGGAAATAATCTTTGTGGAGCGCATACATGTACGTTTCTGTGCTTGGGTGCATCGCAGTACTTTGGCTATGTTTACCAAATACGCTGAGGGTAAGTCCGTCGCAGAAACTGAAGACAAAGATAAAGATAGTGTTAAGGATGATGAAGACAGACAGGCGACTCTTTGGCTGTCTTCGGCATCCTCAACTCTACATATACGTTTCCGCACCTGCTTCGCTATCTGACCTAAATTGGCTGTCTTCGGCATCCTCAACTCTACATATACGTTTCCGCACCTGCTTCGCTATCTGACCTAAATCGGTGAACGCAAGTCCATCGCACAGGCTGCAATTGAATGCAATGCTTTGAGTAAGTCCATCGCACACGCTGCAATGCACTGCGGTACTCACTGGCAGCTGAAGACAAAGAAAAAGATAAGGTTGCGGTTGATGGTAAGACTATATGTCAGAGAACTTATGCCTCGTACGGTTCTCTGACATATATGTCGAATCGGAAGATATATAATGTATCCATAACCTTTTGCTGGTTCATCTGTTTCATATATCATATGGTTTATCATCTATTCTCAATTGTTCTGCTATTTATATAAGGTTATATATATATATATATATATATATATATATATATATGACAACACACGCGCGCGCGGATATATATATATATATATATATATATATATATATATATATATATATATATATACTTCCGATTCGACTATATGTTAGAGAACCGTACGAGGCACAGGTTCTCTTCGTCTTCCAATACGCCGAGGGTAAGTTCTCTGATACCAGTATTTGAAGTTTGAGGTATATGGAAGCACACAAACAACACAAGAAAGAAAAAGAAGTTTGGATCGAAACACACAATAGTGAATGTATTACCATTAGAATGTACAAAGATAAGTAAGTTGTTATAGCTATAGGCATATATACAAACTGAGGGCGAAAACCTTCTTAAGAGGGAAAAAAGTACCTCGATGGTCCTAGAGTGTTCAGAATCATCAGTACCTATATATATATATATCAATATATAAAGCTCAGAATGGTATTATTCAGCCCATAATCATATTATTGAGACCATAATGGTATTACTAAGCATTCCCTTCGTTGTTCTTTTAATCCCATAATGGTATTATTAAGCTATTATGCTTAAGCCAATTAGTATGGCTTAAGCTATTACCACGCTGAAGTGTTTGTTTTCTTTTAAACAAAGTCATCTTTTCCCCCCATCTCGCCAACATGGTGGTGAGTTGTTCTTGGAAGAATCTAGTCAGATGAGTGTGTACCTCTGAGAATTGTTTTTTCTTGAGACCTTCAAGTATTTGTGCTTTTAGGTTGAGAAGCAATGACTTTTCATATTGAGCGATCTATGGCAAAGCTATCTGATCTAGGAACCCATGAATCAACATGAAGATGAGCAACTTGTCAAAGGCAACAACTTCACCATATTGTGCCGTCTCCAAGGTGCCACAAAGTGCTTTGATAGCCTTTAGTGAATTGACATATCCTACAAAACTAATTGAGAATCTTATGCTAATAGAAGGCTGAACTCTACGATAGAAAAGTTTAGTTTCCAGGTCTTCCATCTATAATGGAAATGACATTGGTAGAAACCTAAGCACAAATGTCTCTAGCTTTTGTTTCAATGATAGGTAAAGCTTTCCATCTACGAGTACTAGTGTGGTCTAACCTCTTGAAAGCTCTTTCAAATAAATATGAATATAAATAGAAGATATCTCTGCTCTTTCAAATAAATATGAATATAAATAGAAGATATCTCTGGGGAAAGCCTCAGAACCTGATGGTCTATGTAGCAATAAGGACATTTGTTGATATGCCACTAATTACTAAGACCATCATAGATGATTAATGCATGCATTCCATGATCTCTAAAAATCTCTCCCATAGCACAACTAGGTGAAAAATTGCAGGGGAGTAGGATCCGAAGTTGTCGTTGGAATAATAATAGAATTTTCTAGAGTAGTGGCTTCTAAGAGAATCTTAACCATTTTTTCCACAGCAAATATTTTTGCACAATCATAATATACAGATAAAACAACCTTTCACTCTTAGAAACCTGTGCATTGTTTAGTTTTGGATTCAAAAACGAATCAATAATTGTAGCCATCTTTCTTTTTTTTATTGGTGGATTATCAGTTCTTGTTCACTAGCACATATAGCGACTAGGCTATCCATCACTTTCAAGCAATAAATAGATTTATGTGCAATAATCAGAGGGTCCTTGACTTCTACATGTATTTTTTCTACCATGCCAAAAGCATTTTTTCCATCAATAGGTAGTCCTCACGCATCAACTACAAAACTTTGCATGGCCTCTTCTACATGAACATCCACAATAGATCTAGTGCACTTCACCATATCTCCTTCTTTAATGATCATATCACTACGCGATTTAACAATTCTTGCATTTTCATTATCAAACTCTTAAGCCATTCCTTTCATGCCACTACCAAATTCTAGCATTTTACCTTCTAGAATCTTGTTTGATCCATAAACACGTGCAATTCAATCCCCAACCTAGAGCACTCAACCAATCTCATCCTTTGGTAATTTGTTGGTGTAGTAGTTGATAATTATTTCTTGCGAAATAGTAGACAGTTATTATGTTGCTCTAGCTTTACTCCTTCACTCTCTTTTCCATTGGTCGAATCCCAACCCTTGTTCGTGTTCAATTTTTCCAACACACTGTTCACCTCACACAAGCAACCTCTTGGATTCATTGAATTTCCATTCCTACTCTCTTTGTTTTATTCAAATGGTAGCTCCCTCAACACTAGGTTCCATGAGGCTAGAAGCTTATACGCTAATCAACGTAGATACAAAACGTTAAGTAAACATAGAGGAAAAACCTTAAGTAAAGGGTGCTTGATGAATATGTATGTATGTATGTTAATTTATTTATGCATTATGTATGTATGCACGTGTATAATACTTTATGTGTGTATTATGTATATATGCATATGGATATTCATTTATGATTTAAATAACTATTCAGACTGTAAAATAACAAAGATAAGAATATTTACGATACTTATCGATACTCTTTGGTTAGTTAAAAACTTTCTTGGCAAGCACAAGATCAAATTAAAAAAAGTCGGATAGAGAAAAAGAGCGATAGATACAGGAAAAGAGAGAGATAGCGTGAGTGAAAGAAAGAGAGAGAGAGAGAGAGAGAGAGAGAGAGAGAGATCGATCAAGAAAAAGATAACGTTGAGGCCGATGGAAAGACGTAGAGAGGTTGTGCCTCGTAAGGTTCTTTGATATAGAGTCGAATCCGAAGATATTCAGTGCATTTTTCTTTTTTTGTTTTCTCCAATGCTTTGCTAAATAATGTATCCATAAACTTTGCTCGTTTATCTTTTTATTATATCATATGGTTTATCATGTATTCTCAATTGGTCTTCTATTAACTAAAAGCAATGGCTGAAGTATATATATATATATAAAAGGTGTGAGTGTGTGTATATATATGACAAAACACACACACATATATATATATATATATATATATATATATATATATATATATATATATATATATATATATATATATATATATATTAACAAAAGCCAGGGTATATATACCGGTATATATAGATACGTATGTGATGTTCTTTTATAGCATTCTCATATATGCGACAGTTACCACTATTTTAATGTCAACTGTGCAAACATTCCTCATATTTGCTCGTGTGAAATAGCTATGGATTCCTTTTCTTCGTAAGATCAAATATTTCTTCGTGTGAAATAGCTATGGATGCCTCGAATAATGTTGCTTACGTTTCATACGTTTGAAAGAAATTGGAGAGTTAAGAACTGTATGGAAGTAATTCTATAAATAATTTATTACAAAGGTCAAAGTTTTAATAGAGAAAATGATTACTTAATGTGATTTTATTCGAGGCATTTCACTTGTGAAAGTTGTTCTTTCCTAATTTCAACGAGACCATTTTCGTTTTAACTCTTTGATTGACAATGAAAGGAAATCCAAACGATTTCTCATTTGAAAAGTTACCTTCCTCCCCGGCCCCCCGACTTCCCATCCCGAAGGTGGTGTGACGTTTTTTTGAGGCCTG
The DNA here is from genome assembly GCA_020310875.1 of Ceratopteris richardii. Taxonomy (NCBI): domain Eukaryota; kingdom Viridiplantae; phylum Streptophyta; class Polypodiopsida; order Polypodiales; family Pteridaceae; genus Ceratopteris; species Ceratopteris richardii. The sequence continues at coordinate 70,476 of MU260558.1, forward strand.
AATGGGGTTTTCTCCATGGCATGTGGTGTTTTTCAGGAAAGGAAGTGGGGTTTTTTCGGAAAGGAAGTGGGGTTCTTCAGGAAAGAAAGTGAGGTTTTCCTCGGCGAATGTCCCTCCCCCCTCCCTTCCCCCCTTTTCCCTCCCTCCAAACCCCCCCTCCCCGCCGCCCATAACCTTTGTTCGTTTATCTGTTTGATATAACCTTTGCTCGTTTATCTTGTATAAAACAAAAAATGGGAATTAAAAAACACATCATCAATAGGACTCATAATCTCAATTGTTTATGAATTTGATAGTGATGCACCAACCAGTGGATCAACTTTGAGGATATTGATCCAAGTGTCAACATTACCTATGAAGAATGGAATGCTTTACAAAGCACACGTCTTACCTGGGACAACTCGAAAGTTCACCTTCTCATGGCGCACACCACGTGGAGCCTGCTTGATGTCAGATGGCACAATGGTAATTGCCTAATAAAAATCACAAACATCAAAGAAAGCATTGATTATGAGGTTAACCTCAACAACAAGTGGTGCCTATCATGGATGCGATTGCGGTGGGACATGATGTTCAAGGCTATCTAGAACCCTCTCTTAGAAAATTAGACTTCCAAAACATATCAAATGGAAACAAAATCTATTGGGACAAGCAAACAGTTGCTCTTCGACTCTCTGGAATGCCATCAAAGGGGAGGTCCTATGGAAGATCTGGTGGGAAAGATGTGCTTATAACTTTGATGACTCCCCCAAACAGTGGTCGATTCAAGAATTTGTTGTTTCTCCTTGGCAAAAGAATTGCTAACTGTAAGAAATACCCCCACACCCTGCCTCCTTCAGGCATCATAAACTGCTACATTTGATGAACAACAAGCTCAAACCCAAGTGGGATCTGCATGAGGGTGATAAGAGGGTGATTAACTTCTTTGTAATTCCATTTAAACTCTGTAAAAGCTACTTGTGCCCTGTGGGATTAGGGGATCCCGTGGGCACTAGTCCCCTTCATTGTACTTTTCTTTTTAATAATATGTAAGAAAATAATAGCACAATGGAATAGACCTATAGACAAAGTTAAGAGAAAAACGCAGTCAAAGATAGACGCAGGCGGAGAGATAGAGAACTCAAACTCTCAGATTTCTGAGCGTAATGCAGTTACAATGATGGTGTTGTCCACCCATGCGCTCCCACTGTGGAGCTTGGATGGCGATCTAGATAGACTCTAGATGAAGGGCTTACTAGTGCACAATGCTATGTAAAGCTAAACCTTGGCCATGCTTATATCGCTTTTACAATGCGGTTCGGTATAGATAAACGTAGTCGGGAGATACAAGATAGTCGGTAAAATATATGATCCGACAATATCTCCATGACTAGAAGTCCTACCGTCTGGGCCCTACGGGCCGGTGGGATAGCCACCCCGGACCCCGCATAAGGGGGCAAGCCCCCCTCTACACTTCCCCCTTTAAGGTTCTATGGGGAAACAATGCGACACCAAAGGGCCTTTATTTTCACCTTAAATGGTAACCCAATGGCCGGGAAGATTATGCCCTACCTAACCTAACGGCTAGGTTCACAAAGAACATCTATAACCATCAACCATCACACATAGACCTCATCTAACTTGGAAGTTAGGGTTCCAAAAATGTCCGGGCTCTCATAATGGCTTCTCCTCATAATGGGGGCCTTACAAATTAGAGCACCATGGATCATTTGTCGTCACGTGAGGGTGGAGTATTAAGCATATCTAACACCCCCCTCAATGTCAACCTGATGGTGAACTACCTCCTTGGTCCAATCCGAAAATGTCGAAGAAGCTGCTCTCTCCCAAGAGCCTTGGTGAAGATGTCTGCTCCATTTTCTTCAATAGGGTCCTGTCTCTTAGCCTCATCTCAACTCTTAGCCTCCTGTCTTTGTATTCCTATGTGCCATAGGATCCTCCTCAACCATACTGCTTCACATGCTGCAACACATGCAGCTTTGTACTTAGCTTCAGTAGAAGATAATGCTACAATTGGTTGCTTCTTACTTATCCAAGAGAAAATCCCTCATCCTAAACAAAAGCAATATCCAGAAATTGATTTTCTGGTATCAATATCTCCTGCCCAATCTGAGTCACAGTATCCGACTAGAGGTCATCCTTCTTCGTAAAGAATACCATAATCAGTGGTTCCTCTCACATACGAGAGATGAAAATCTTCCTTGGTTCCTGCCAGACTTCAAGACCTAAGCAATAATGCATTAAGCCCAAGTCTATCATTTCAAATTCTGAACTGAGGACATCTTTTGTTTGTTGAAGAAGAGCTTCATCATTTCCTGTAATCACAAGCTCATCTACATAGAGTACAATCACAATTGTCTTCCCTCCTTTCTTTAGAACAAACAAGTTAGCATCACAAGCACATCTTTTGAACCCTAGATCCGAGAGATACTTATCTATCCGCTGGTACCATGCTCGAGGGGCTTGTTTTAGCCCATACAATGCCTTCTTCAGCTTACATACCTTGTTCTATGAATGGGGAGCCTCAAACGATGGTGGTTGAGACACATATACCTCCTCCTTCAGGTCTCCATTCAGGAATGCTGATTTGACATCCATGTCATAGACTGGACAACGATTATGTGCAGCCACAGCGACTACTACTCGGATAGTAGTCATTCTTGTAGTCGGGGCAAATGATTCACAAAAGTCAATGCCTTCAACTTGTGAGTAGCCCTGTGCAACAAGTCTTGCTTTATATTTTTCTAGAGTACCATCAGCCTTGTACTTTAGCTTCCAAACCCACTTGGTGCCAATGACTTTACGCTTAGGAGGTCCATCCACCAGCTCCCAAATTCCATTCTTCATGATATTGTTGTATTCTGTTTGCATGGTAGCCCTCTAATTCGGATCATGGAGTGCCTCTTCCAGATTGCTTGGTTCCTTCACTTCTTCTTGAATGAGGTCAGCCATCAAGGCTATGTTTACAATATGGGCGCTTGCCCCTCTGTGTTCCTCTATTCTCTGTGTTCGCCTCTGTCCATCTACAACCTGTTCTAGTGACTGTGGGATGGGGTTTGAAGAACAATGGAGCTACCTCACCCAACATGGCAATGGCTTTTCCACTTGGGTTTTGGCAGGTTGGTGACTTTCAGACTCATCATGTGAAGATGATGCTTCCTTCTCTTGTGTAGAATGGATAGCTCTTGGGCCAGGCTCATAGTGGCTTACCCCTTTGCCTGATGATAAAGTGGAAGTTCTCTTTTCCTCCTCCACTCCATGTGGTTGCTCCTCCTTGAAACACCACATCACGACTCGCCATGATCTTCTTAGCCTCAAAATCATAAAGCTTATAAGCTTTCTTATCTTCATTGTACCCTAGGAAGATACATTTGATGCTTTTTGGTTGAAGCTTCTTTCTCTCCCTATCTGGAACATGTACATAACATTCACTTCCAAATACTTTGAAATGGGAAACAGAAGGCTTTTTACCAGTGTAGGCTTCTTGTGGAGTCTTTCCATCAAGTGCCTTGGTGTAGCTTCGATTCAAGATGTAGACAGCAGTATTGAAAGCCTCTGCCCAAAATTGATTAGGCAATCTCTTTCCTTTCAACATGCATCTTGCCATCTCCATGATGGTTCGATTAGGACGTTCTGCAACACCGTTCTATTGAGGACTATATGCCACTGTGAGTTGATGCTTGATTCCCTTACTCTTGCAGAAATCTTCAAACTCTGTTGATGTGAACTCACCACCACCATCTGTCCTGAATCTCTTCATCTACTTCCCTATTTCAGTTTCAACAAGATGAATCCATTCTTTAAACTTACCAAAAGCTTGAGCCTTATCGCGAAGGAAGTACACCCACATCTTCCTACTATAGTCGTCAACAAACATAAAGTAGGAAGATATGTGCACTGTGTAGGCATTTTTCTGCACAAGTCAGCATGCACCAACTCTAGAGGATAGCTTGCCCTGTTCTTGCTTTCTTGTGGAAACGCCTTTTGCTGTTGCTTGCCCATCATGCAAGCTTCACATGGTTCCTTCATTTTTGCAATGGATGGAAGGTGTGCAACCATACCTCTAGGATGCGTCTCCTTCAGTACAAGGTATCTAATCTGGCCGAATCTCTCATGTCATAACTTACTTATGCCCATGTTTGTAGTGGATGTAAGAGCACACAACTCATATAGGTTGTTACTCCTTATGCGAGTCCCAACAATGTTGTTGTTACCATCCATAATCTTAGCTCCTGTCTTACTGAAAGATACTTGATGACCTTGATCAGTTATAAAAGCTACTGAACATAGATTTTGTTTTATTTGTGGAACATACAGCACATTTGAAAGCTTTCTGATATCACCATTAGAGTTAATGAAAGAAACTGTACCTTCGCCCTCTGTAGGACATCTTGCATTGTTCCCTACCTTTACTGTGATGGGTTCCTTTAGAGGCTGTAAGGAACTCTAAAGGTCTTTTCTACTCATCATGTGACGAGATGCACCACTGTCCAACACCCATGAGTCATCTGGTCCTGAATCTTCAGTCGAGGATCACACTTCCTCTATCGTAACAAATAACTCAAGCTTTGTTTCTGTTGTGTTGGCAGACTCCTTGCCCTTGCCACCTTTTGAAGAGCCACTCTTTCTTCTGCCTTCTTGATGTGAGAGTCTTGGATTCTGTGTCCCTTCTTCTTGCAATGGAAACACTCTCCCTTGAACTTCTTTTTATCGTTCTTCTTTTCGTCTCCATCGTTTGAAGATTCTGTTTTACCTCCTTTGGCATTTGCTGTGAATGCAACATCTTTGCTACCACCACTCCTTGCCTTGCGCCGCAACTCCTCCTCCATGAGTAAGGCAATAAATTCTTCAAAAGTTAGTGGTTGAGGTCTGATTTGAGTGTTAAGAGGAGTTACCATACCATCAAGCTTAGATGGACAGATTCGAAGACAATGATTCTTTATGCGAGTGATAAACACTTCTGTAGTCTCCCCATCAGCAAACCGTTCTACTGCAAGCTGATTCTCCAAGTTCTGAATCTGTGTCTGACTATGAGTTTCATATTGATTTCTCAATATGTTCCATGCTTCACATGCCTTCGTAGTATGCTAAATGAGAGTCAAAATACTATCAGAAGTACTTGTAACTAGAGCATAGAGTGCATCTGCATTTCTACGTTTCCAAGCACATAGAAGATCAGCATCAGGAGGAATCATTCGACCAGGATTATTTGGATCAAGTCTTTCTTCAGGCTCATGATCAGTCCCAAGAATAGTCTCCAAAAGCTCATACGAATCAAGAATAGAAGTGATTCTGAACTTCCACAGTGTATAGTTCGTAGCATCAAGTTTACCTGTTATGAAGGCTGGTGGCGATATCCACAACGTTGGGATGACCGGCATCACTGTTGCTCCTGCTTGTGCACCACCTACTCCTGTTGATGAACCACCTTGGCCCCCAGTTGTAGATGATGACGCACCGCTTGACATCTTCTCTCTTTTGTTATTCAGACCTCTGGAACCTCTGCGTTTTTGCTTCTGCACCACTCAGAGCCACATGAGCTCTGATACCATGTAAGAAAATAACAGCACAACGGAATAGACCTGTAGACAGAGTTAAGAGGAAAATGCAGACAAAGATAGATGCACACAGAGAGATAGAGAACTCAAATTCTCAGATTTCCGAGCATAATGCAGTTACAATGATGGTGGGTCCACCCATGCGCTCCCACTGTGGAGCTTAGATGGTGATCTAGACAGACTCTAGATGAAGGGCTTACTAGTGCGCAATGCTATGTAAAGTTCAACCTGGGCCGTGCTTATATAGCTTTTACAAGGTAGTTCGGTATAGATAAATGTAGTCGAGAGATACAAGATAGTCGGTAAAATATATGATCCGACAATATCCCCATGACCAGAAGTCCTACCGTCTCGGCCCTACGGGCCCGGGGGATAGCCCCCCCGGACCCCCCAGAAGGGGGCAAGCCGCCCTCTGCAATCCCTCCATTAAGGTTCTATGGCAAAACCCCGCGACGCCACAGGGCCTTTATTTTCACCTTAAATGGTAACGCAATGGCCTGGAAGTTTATGCCCTACCTAACCTTAGGCACCTGGCTTTTAATCACTCATCCACAAGTAAGCAACTAACTGCATCATTTTTTCTATCCATAAACACGTCCAATGCCATCCCCAATCTAGAACACTCAACCAGTCTCATGCTTTGGCAATTTGTTGGTGCAGTTGTTGATAATTGTTTATTGCGAGATAGTAGATAGTTACTATGTTGCTCTAGCTTTACTCGTTCACTCTATTTTCCATTGATCGAGAGCCAACCCTTGTTGGTGTTGAACTTTCATAACACACTGTTCAACGTCAGATAGGCAATCTCTTTCTCATCCTATAGGCATTATAGTGTAACATCGCATGGATGACAGAACCACTCATGTGTGACTATAGAACCATGGTATAGGTGCTCCAAAACACAATGACTTATATTAGGGTTCAAAAACACAAATTACGGTCATCGGAATGGAAGCATGTACAAGAAGAGTTTGGGTCGGGCTCTTTGTACTAGCTTTTGGGCTTGTAGAATAAATATGTGGTCTCATTCTAAAGAAAATAAATAGACTTTTTGAGCTTCTAGAGAAAAAAATATAAGGCCTCTTTCTAAAGAAAATAAATAGACGTCTTGAGTTTCTTTAAAAAAAATGTGGCCTATCTCTAAAACGAATACGTAAACGCTGAGCATGGCGGCTGATATGGTCGCTCGAGCTCTTATATAATTTTCCGCGAAGAAGTAAGCGATGTTGGTGATGGGGGAGCGCGTTGGCATTGTACGAAAGAAGACGGGTTGGAAATCCTCCTGTAGCCGAGTCATTAGACCGCAACTGGAGAGAAAGAAAAAGATAAGGAGAAGAATGGCGGAGAAAGACAAGCGACTCTGTCTTTCTGCGTCATTCTTATCCCTATCTTCTTCTACTCCTTCACCGTGAAAGCCCAAGGTATGTCAGAATTCCGCTGTTTGTGGAGGGGAACTAATCTTTGGGGAGGGCAAACATGTACGTTTCTGTGCTTGGGTGCATCGCAGTACTTTGGCTATGTTGACCTAATACGCTGACGGTACGTCCGTCGCAGACGCTGCAATGCAATGCAGTAGTCGCCGGAAACTGAAGGCAAAGATAAAGATAGGGTTAAGGATGATGAAGACAGACAGGCGATTCTTTGGCTGTCTTCGTCATCCTCATCTCTTCATGTACGTTTCCGCACCTGCTTCGCCATCTTGACCTAAAACGGTGAATGCAAGTCCATCGCACAGGCTGCAATTGAATGCAATGCTTTGAGATTGTTGACCTAAATTGCCTAGCATAAGTCCATCGCACACGCTGCAATGCAATGCGGTAGTCACTGGCAGCTGAAGACATACGAATCGGAAGATATTCAGTGCATTATTCTTTTTTTTTTTTTGGTTTTCTCCAATGCTTTGCTATATAATCTTTCCATAACCTTTGCTCGTTTATCTGTTTGATATCTCATATGGTTTATCATCTATTCTCAATTGTTCTGCTATTTATATAAGGTGTATATATATATATATATATATATATATATATATATATATATATATATATATATATATATATATATATATTTATGTGTGTGTGTATGTGTGTACAGATGTATGCATCTGTATATATATAAACAAAAGACAGGGTATATATACCGGTTATATGCGACACTTACCGCTATTATTTTCGTCAAGTGTGCAAACATTCCTCATATTTCCTCATGTGGAATAGATATGATGCCTTTTCTTCGTAAGATGAAATATCTGAGAGATCACTTAGTAGCTAGAGGGATGACTGGAATAATAGATGACTGGAATAATATTGCTTACGTTTCTTACGTTTGAAAGAAATTGGAGAGTGAATTCTTGAATGGAAGAAATTGTATAAATGATTTATTACAAATATCAAAGGTTACCTAGTTAGTAGTGTTACTAGGGAGCTCGCTTTCCACTGACAACACAAGAAGTTAGCAATCAAATAGTGAGATGGATGCCGTGGGTGTAATGCCACTCATACACTCATAGATTGTATGCAACTTAAGATAACAAGAAAATCGAGAACGAGTGATGATTAAGCAAAACAAGAATTCAATAAACATTGAAGAATTAGGGCTATATGCCCTAAAAGACACAACACTATATTAAGGAAAGAATGCAAAACACATTCCAAATACACAAAAAAAATTACCCCACATACAGTGATTATGTATCTTGATGGGAGAGATACAACAAGAGAATAATTAATACCACAAGGAACAAAAGATTTTCTTCATACAGGGGAAAAAAGCAACAAGTGCCAAAAGTGATAGTAGTGATTTATGTGATCGCCAAAACTAGTACTCAACAATTGCTTCTATAGACACCAACAAACCAAATCTTCGTGTCTATAGAAGGAATTGTTGGCTCTCTCTGACTCTTGATAATCAAGAGTGAGAAGCTAATTTTGGTTCTTCGAGACTCTTGATTATTGAAAGAGAGCCAAAATTAGTTTCCGCCATAGATTGGGCATCCCAAAACGGTGTGAGTTGTAGCTTGGCACAAGCTACCTACCTGTAGACAAAGTTACTCTACGGGACTACCAACCCCTAGTGCACCTTATTTAAGAACTTCTCCGAGCTATTCCATACATCGACAAGTATTTACGAGGGCTACAATGGTAGCTTCTTTTCACATTAATATTTGTCTTCCAATCTTCAATAGGATCATTTTTAGCATTGACTAGCATAACACCCATATTTACCCTCTGTAAAAAGGATGCATAGATGTAGTGGTCACATGGAGTCACCCGATTTATGGAGGTGCAAAATAATGGACGGTCCACCTAATTTTTTCTATAAAACTAATATGTCCATCCCTTATAATTTGGGTTGCCCTAGGCTCTGTTGGAAAGGTGATGGGGGCGTCCTATTTATATTGAAGAACAAAATGGGAGTAACTCAATTTTTGAGGTAGAGGATAAAAGTGGGTCACCTATATCTGAGAGCGAAAACGATGGTGGGTCACGGAGATTTGTGTAGCAAACAAACAGTAGGGTACGTTTTTTTGATGGCGGTGCAAAATTGGGATGTCATCATATAAGGAGACATGAATGAAAGGCGCCTAAGTTTTAGCAAATTTGGAAAAGAAATGCTTGACTAAAGTCAAGTGGTCCATATGCTCTAGCTAAAGAGATAGTGGGGTCCTTGGCATTCTCGACATAGAGTGCATGGCTAACAAACTTGCACCAAAATAGATGGTTAAGGCATGCGAAGGTCTCCTAGGCAAGGTTGATCTTTAGAAACAAGAAGGCGTTGACTTTAGTGGGATTCTAGAGTTGGAAGAATGTTCATATTCTGACCTCTTTGTTTTCCACGATCCCTATGTTCACGAAAGGCTTGAATCTAGTGTGCTCCCTATGGAAGATTTGGAATAAAGTGAAAAGCTTCACAAGAACAAGTAAAGATTGGAAGTGGGCGGCTGGTATCAGACAAAATGACTTTATTTAGTTTTCAATCCATGGCATCCGGATCCTGGAATCTTGGAACATTCGAAACGCTAAGAGACTATCGAACAAAGGCTTCAAAAAATGAAAACATCTCTAGAAACAAGACATCAACTACTGGATAAACTTTAAGGATACTGATCCAAGCATCAATATTATCTATGAAGAATGGAATACTTTGCAAAGCAAACATCTTGCTTGGGACCCCTCGAAGGTTCGCCTTCTCATGGGAAACAACACGTCGAGCCCTCTTGGTCCTAGATGACACAATGGTAATTTCCTAACTAAAATCCCAAACATCAAAGAAACCATTGCATATTAGGCCAACCTCAACAAGAAGTGGTGCATGTCGTGGAGAGAATTGCAGTGGGACATGAAGTTCATGGCTATCTGACACTCTCTCATAGAAATCAAAAAGTCTATCCTCTTATGGCAAATTCTTCATCACAGAATCTGGACCAAACTAAATGCTAGTAGAATTTGTGTGGTGCCTCCCTTGTGCAAGCAATGCTACCGGTCCATTGAAGATGTTTCTCATATCTTCTTTACTTCTCCAAACTCCAAGAGGCTCTAGTAGATTGGCGAAAAGAAAATTAGATTTTCCAAACATATGAGTCGGAAACAATCTCTCTTGGGAGAAGCGATTGAGTACTTTACAACTCTGTAGAACACCATCAGAGGGGAGGTCCTATGGAGGACCTAGCCCGAAAGATGTGCTTATGACTTTGGTGACTGCACCAAAGACTATTCGATTGAGAAATTATTGTTCTTGCTTGGCAAAGGAATCGAACACTATAAGAAAACCCCTCTCCACTGTTCAAGCATCATCAAGTGCTACTTTTGATCAACAACAAGCTTAAAACCAAGTGGGTCTTGTATAAGGGTGATGAGAGGATGATTAACTTTCTTTATAATACCATCGAAACTCTATAAAATCTACCCATCCTTTATTCGATTTGGAGAATCCCATCGGCACTAGTCCCCTTCACTTGTACTTTCTTCTGATTCATACAAGTCCAGGAAAGTAGGGTAAGGTCAGACTTCCTTTCTTAAAAAAACTTCGGAAAGAGACGCCTAAATCTTTGGGTCTTTATGCAAGTGGACACATAATGAAAAGCTTGGGTACATCATTTTTGGTGAGCTAACGAATAGTGTGACTAGATCTTCCTGAGTACGAAAATGAGAAAAATGATTTGGCTATCTTTGAATGTGAAGAAAGGAAATAAGGTGGGTAAAAATTTGGCGTGTTGAGGAAATAAGTCTAACCAAAAATTGAACCTAAGAGCAAAGTTACACGACTCTTTTTTGTCTTAATATATGGAAATTTGAGGCAATTGCCTTTAGGTGGTGCAAGAGATGTGAAAGGTGATTGTATGTTCTTAGCACATCCATAGTGCTACAAGCCCCATATGAAGCCTTTGCACCATTCGAGAGCAAGGTCTCTTTTTATTTGCTTCAAAAGAAATGAGTCATCATTTTTCTAGTAATAAACTTTAGTAAACAAATGAACCAATGATATAAAGTGGTGATGGATCATCTCCCACTCTTTGTTCAATTGAAGAAGGTGTTGACCATGGAAATCTTGACTAGCAGCATCTTCTCACCCTTTAGGTCTTCAAGTTTGATGGGACCTTGAGGCATCTTCTCTTTGGTTTTCAAGTGTTTGGTGTAGGATCTTATTCTTGTTGTTGCAATAGTCTTGGCTTGGAATCCTTCTTGCATTCTTGCATATCTATATTGCGCTTATGTTTGGCTCGACATTATGTGATAGATCTAAGAATAGTTGCATCTACCTTCCAATTCATCTTTCTTAGAAAATTAGTATAGATAGCATGGAGGTGACGCTTTGTCTGTGAATGGCAACCCACAAAGTCAATATCCTTCTTGGATTTCTTCCATGTCCTAGGTTTCTTGTAGGTCGAGATTGACCTTACCCTTGAGGTATAATGAGATAATACTATATAAATGTTAGTTAGTGGATTTCTTAGCTAAAAGTTTCGATCATATTCAAGGCTCATACAATTTATTAATGCCACTTCTTTGAATTCATCACACAAGTCTTGAGTACATGGAGCATGGGGTACACTTATCTTATGGTACATATTTGGTTGCTTGGTCTAGCCAGAAAAACTTTTTGAAATAGGGCATATTTGTTACTATTGAGTGATAAGGTATGTCCGGAGGGGGATACCCATATGTTGCATCTTTTGACCCACATTCATTAAATTACATGGGCTACACTTATCTTATGCTCCATATTTGGCTATTTTCTATAGCGAGATAAAAATTTCGAAATAGGGCATATTTGTTACTATTGAGTGATAAGCTATGGCCAGAGGTTGCTATCCACATCTTGCATCTTTTGACCCACATTCATGAAATCACCCACCTCAACTAGATTACCAAGTTTATCATGGAACAAGAATATAGTGGCTCCCGTCAATGTAATTTGGCCACTTTGATAGGCTTTTCTAAATTAAGGGGCCTACCTTCTAGGAGGTGTCTACAAAACGTTTCTTGTCTACTTGCTTCATAAAAGGATTGAATTACATCAAAGAATTTGGACCATCTTTGCCATCCAGGTGTATTTACACAAAATAATAAATAATAACTTATTGCACACCATCAAGTGGTCCATTCAAAATTAGGCACCCGGCTTTTAAGTGTTCATCCACAAGTAGGCAACTAGTTTCACCATTTTTTCTATCCATAAACACGTCCAATTTCATCCCCAATCTAGAACACAACCAATCTCATCCTTTGGTAATTCTTTGGTGTAGAAGTTGATAATTCTTTCTTACGAGATAGTAGATAGTTACTATGTTGCTCTAGCTTTACTCGTTCACTCTCTTTTCGATTGATCGAATCCCAACCCTTGTTGGTGTTGAACTTTCACAACACACTGTTGACCTCAGATAGGCAATCTCTTTGTTTCATGGAATTTCCATTTCTACTCTCTTTCTTTTCTTCACATGGTAGCTGACTCAATACTAGGTTTCATGATGGTAGAAACTAATACGCTAGGCAACGTAAATAGAAAACGTTAAGTAAACATAGATGAAAAGCGTCAAGGATGGTTGATGAATATATATGTATGTATGTTAGTTTATTTATGTATTATGTATGTATGAACGTGTATAATAATTTATGTGTGTATTATGTATATATGCATGCAGATATTCATTTATGGACGTTGACTCTTTCTCATCCTATACGCATTATAGTGTAACATCGCATGGATGACAGAACCGCTCATCTGTGACTATAGAACCATGGTCTATGTGCACCCATTTTTATGGTTTTGTGATAAGGCAATTCAAAACGCCATTCTTGTAGTGAATCGGATCACATGCTTTTGCATCTTTTCAATAATGTTTAAGTTGGTTTGCAATGGAAAGAGGTTCTAATGGTGCACTCAACATGGTCAAATGGAAAACTACAAGAGGATTGAAAATAAGAACCGCATCAAGGTTGCTTGCATTAGCTAAATGTGGAAAATTTGTGGTTGCAACAAAACATATTCCAACAACCTAAACAATATTTCATAATGTATTTTGAAATAATACAGAGAACATTGTATATTCTTGTAGTATTACTTGAAAACCATCCAGTTTATCCTCAACAAAGAATGTATGTAACAGATTGTTTTCTTTATCCATGACAAAGAAAGAGAAAAGCCATAAGTAGTCGTTTGGGAGCGGAACGATAAGCAAATATCTGTTGATAGGAGTCAAAACAAATATCATTCATAGATGCAAATGTTGAAAAGCGTAATCGACCATGAATATCTGTTGGTAGGAGTCAATGACTTCATCTTGATTTTCGGACATATGAATTATTTCCCTAGATAGGGCATAATTAATTTTCTTTGGATTTCTTGAAGAGGTCGGATCATAATCTTCCATGCTAGAGCTGCATCAGGTTCTCCAATTCAACGAGCTTGAAGATCTTGTTTCCATTATACTTGTTCAATTTTCTCACAAAATTTTCAGAGGGGAAAACCCTACGAGAAAATGGACATGCAGCTCTTAAAGCCATATATAATAGCTACATATTTAACGAGTTTTAGAGTTATACTTTTTATGGTTTTCGGAAAGCAATGAATTATGTTAGGGTTCAAAAACACAAATTACGGTCATCGGAATTGAAGCATGTAAAAGAAAAGTTTGGGTCCGGCTATTTGTACGAGATTTTGGTCTTGTAGAATAAATATGTGGTCTCATTCTAAAGAAAATAACTAGACGTTTTGAGATTCTAGAAAAAAAAATATAAGGTCTCTTTCTAAAGAAAATAAATAGACGTCTTTGAGGTTCTAGGAAAATATGTGGCATATCTCTAAAAAGAATGCATAAACGCTGAGCATATGTGGTATATGGCGGCTGATATGGCGGTGATATGGGACATGGCGGCTGATATATGTGGTATATGGCGGCTGATATAGTCGCTCGAGCTCTAATATGATTGTCCGCGGCGAAGTGAGCAATGCTGGTGATGGGGGAGCGCGTTGGCATTGTCCGAAAGAAGACCGGTTGGAAATCCTCGCGTAGCAGAGTCATTCGCCCGCAACTGAAGTAAAAGAAAAAGGTAAGGAAAAGAATGCCGGAGAATGAAAAGCGACTCTTTGTCTTTCTGCGTCATTCTTATCCTTATCTTCTTCTCCTCCTTCACCGTGAAAGCCCAAGGTATGTCAGAATTCCGTTGTTTGTGGAGGGGAAATAATCTTTGCGGAGCGCATACATGTACGTTTCTGTGCTTGGGTGCATCGCAGTACTTTGGCTATGTTGACCCAATACACTGAGGGTGAGTCCGTCGCAGAAACTGAAGACAAAGATAAAGATAGTGTTAAGGATGATGAAGCCACACAGGCGACTCTTTGGCTGTCTTCGGCATCCTCAACTCTACATAGACGTTTCCGCACCTGCTTCGCTATCTGACCTAAATCGGTGAACGCAAGTCCATCGCACAGGCTGCAATTGAATGCAATGCTTTGAGTAAGTCCATCGCACACGCTGCAATGCACTGCGGTACTCACTGGCAGCTGAAGACAAACAAAAAGATAAGGTTGCGGTTGATGGTAAGACTATATGTCAGAGAACTTGTGCCTCGTACGGTTCTCTGACATATAAACGAATCGGAAGATATATAATGTATCCATAACCTTTTGCTGGTTCATCTGTTTCATATATCATATGGTTTATCATCTATTCTCAATTGTTCTGCTATTTATATAAGGTTTGAATATATATATATATATATATATATATATATATATATATATATATATATATATATATATATATATCAACACGCGCGCGCGCACACACACACACACATATATATATATATATATATATATATATATATATATATATATATATATATATATATATATATATATCAACACGCGCGCGCGCACACACACACACATATATATATATATATATATATATATATATATATATATATATACACTCACACCTTATATATATACTCCAGCCATTGCTTGTACTAAATGCACTGAATATCTTCCGATTCGACTATATGTCAGAGAACCGTACGAGGCACAGGTTCTCTTCGTCTTCCAATACGCTGAGGGTAAGTTCTCTGATACCAATACTTGGAGTTTGAGGTATATGGAAGCACACAAACAACGCAAGGAACAAGAAGAAGTTTGGATCGAAACACACAATAGTGAATGTATTACCTCTAGAATGTACAAAGATAAGTAAGTTGTTATAGCTATAGGCATATATACAAGCTGAGGGCGAAAACCTTCTTAAGAGGGAAAAAAGTACCCCCGTGGTCCTAGAGTGTTCAGAATCATCAGTACCTATATATATCTATATATAAAGCTCAAAATGGTATTATTCAGCCCATAATCATATTATTGAGCCCATAATGGTATTATTAAGCATTCCCTTGATTGTGTTATTAATCCCATAATGGTATTATTAAGCTATTATGCTTAAGCCAATTAGCCCATAAAGGCTTAAGCTATTACCACGCTGAAGTGTTTGTTTTCTTTTAAACAAAGTTATCTTTTCCCCCCATCTCGCCAACATGGGGGTGAGTTGTTCCTGGAAGAATGTAGTCAGATGAGTTTGTACCTCTGAGAATTGTTTTCTCTTGAGACCTTCAAGTATTTGTGCTTTTAGGTTGAGAAGCAATGACTTTTCATATTGAGCGATCTATGGCAAAGCTATCCGATCTCAGAACCCATGAATCACCATGAAGATGAGCAACTTGTCAAAGGCAACAACTTCACCATATTGTGCCGTCTCCAAGGTGCCACAAAGTGCTTTGATAGCATTTAGTGAATTGGCATATCCTACAAAAGTAATTTAAAATCTTATGCTAATAGAAGGCTGAACTCTACGATTGAAAAGTTTAGTTTCCAGGTCTTCCATCTATAATGGAAATGACATTGGTAGAAACCTAAGCACAAATGTCTCTAGCTTTTGTTTCAATGATAGGTAAATCATTCCATCTACGAGTACTAGTGTGGTCTAACCTCTTGAAAGCTCTTTCAAATAAATATGAATATAAATAAAAGATATCTCTTCTCTCTCAAATAAATATGAATATAAATAGAAGATATCTCTTGGGAAAGCCTCAGAACCTGGTGGTCTATGTAGCAATAAGAACATTTGTTGATATGCCACTAATTACTTATTAAGACCGTCATAGATGATTAATGCATGCATTCCATGATCTCTAAAAATCTCTCCCATAGCACAACTAGAATATGGTGTGAAAAATTGCAGGGGAGTAGGATCCGAAGTTGCCGTTGGAATAATAATAGAATTTTCTAGAGTAGTGGCTTCTAAGAGAATTTAACCATTTTTTCCACAGCAAATATTTTTGCACAATCAGAATATACAGATAAAACAACCTTTCACTCTTAGAAACATGTGCATTGTTTAGTTTTGGATTAAAAAACGAATCAATAATTGTAGCAATCTTTGTATTTTTTTATTGGTGGATTATCAGTTCTTGTTGACTAGCACATATAGCGACTAGACTATCCATCACTTTTAAACAACTCACCACCACCGTCTGTCCTGAATCTCTTCATCTTCTTCCCTGTTTCAGTTTCAACAAGCTCAAGCCATTCTTTAAACTTACCAAAAGCTTAAGCCTTATCCCGAATGAAGTACACCCACATCTTGCTACTATAGTCGTCGACAAACATAAAGTAGGAAGATCTGACCAAGGCCCGTGTAGGTATTTTTCTGCACAAGTCAGCATGCACCATCTCTAGAGGATAGCTTGCCTTGTTCTTGCTTTCTTGTGGAAACAGCTTCCATAGTTGCTTGCCAATCATGCAAGCCTCACATGGTTCCTTCATTTCTGCAATCGATGGTAGGTGTGCAACCATACCTCTACGATGCATCTCCTTCAGTACAGGGTATCCAATGTAGCCGAATCTCTCATGCCATAGCTTATGTATGCCCACGCTTGTAGTGGCTGTAAGAGCACATAACTCATATAGGTTGTTCCTCCTTATGCAAGTCCCAACAATGTTGTTGTTACCATCCATAATCTTAGCTCCTGTCTTACTGAAAGATACTTGATGACCTTGATCATATATAGAAGCTACTAAAAGTAGATTTCGTTTTATTTGAGGAGCATACAACATATTTGGAAGCTTTTTGATATCACCATTAGAGTTATTGAAACAAACCGTACCTTCCCCTCTGCGGGACATCTTGCATTTTTCCCTACCTTTACTCTGATGCGTTCCTTTAGAGGTTGTAAGGAACTCTAAAGGTCTTTTCTACTCGTAATGTGATGAAATGCACCACTGTCCAACACCCATGAGTCATCTGGTCCTAAATCTTTAGTCGAGGACCACACTTCCTCTATCGTAACAAATAACTCAAGCTTTGTTTCTGCTGTGTTGGCAGACTCCTTGCCCTTGCCACCTTTTGAAAAGCCACTCTTCTCTTCTGCCTTCTTGATGTGACAGTCATTGATTCTATGTCCCTTCTTCTTGCAGTGGAAACACTCTCCCTTGAACTTCTTTTTTTCGTTCTTCTTTTTGTCTCTATCTTTTGAAGAGTTTTTTTTGCCTCCTTTGGCATTTGTTGTGAATGTAGCATCTTTGCTACCACCACTCCTTGCCTTGAGCCGTGGAGCTTAGATGGCAATCTAGACAGAGTCTAGATGAAGGGCTTACTAGTGCGCAATGTTATGTAAAGCTCGACCTGGGCCGTGCTTATATAGCTTTTACAAGGCGGTTCGGTATAGATAAATGTACTTGGGAGATACAAGATAGTCGGTAAAATATATGATCCGACAATATCTCCATGACCAGAAGTCCTACCGTCTCGGCCCTACGGGCCCGGAAGATAGCCCCCCCGGACCCCCCAAAAGGGGGCAAGCCCCCCTCTGCACTCCCCCCATTAAGGTTCTATGGGGAAATTGCGCGACGCCATAGAGCCTTTATTTTCACCTTAAATGGTAACCCAATGGCCTGGAAGTTTATGCCCTACCTAACCTAACGGCTAGGCTCACAAAGATCATCTATAACCATCAACGGTCGCACATAGACCTCATCTAACTTGGAAGTTAGGGTTTCATAAATGTCCGGGCTCTCATAATGTCTTCTACTCATAATGGGGGCCTTACAACTCAGGGCACCATGGATCATTTGTGGTCACATGAGGGTGAAGTATTGAGCATATCTAATATAATACAAGTACGGGAGAGTAGGCTAAGTAGAGATATCATGGACGTGAGGCTTTGTTTGCGAATGGCAATCTACGAAGTCAATATCCTTCTTGGATTTCTTCCATGTCCTAGCTTTCTTGTAGGTCGAGATGGACCTTACCCTTGAGGTATAATGAGATAATACCATAGACATTTTTATTAGTAGATTTCTTATCTAAAAGTTTTGATCATCTTCAAGGCTCATACAATCCATTAATGCCACTTCTTTAGAGTCATCACACAAGTCTTGAGTACAAGGAGCATGGGCGACATTTATCTTATGCTCCATATTTGGCATCTTGCTCTAGCTAGATAAACTTCTCGAAATAGGGCATATTTGTTACTATTTATTGGTAAGCTATGGCCCGAGGTGGCTACCCATATTTTGTCTCTTTTGACCCACATTCATTAAATTACATGAGCTACACTTATGTTATGCTCCATATTTGGCTCTTTGCTCGTGCCAAATAAACTTTTCGAAATAGGGCATATTTGTTACTATTGAGTGATAAGCTATGGCCCGAGTTGGCTACTCATATTTTGCATCTTTTCACCCACATTCATTAAATTACCCACTTCAACTAGATTAACAAGTTTATCTTGGCACAAGAATATAGTGGCTCCCCTCAATGAAATGTGGCCATTTTGATAGGCTTTCCTAAATTAAGGGGCCTACCTTCTAGGAGGTGTCTGAAAAAAAGTTTCCTATCCTACTTGCTTCATAAAAGGATTGAATTACATCAAAGAATTTGGCCCATCTTTGGCATCGAGGTGTATTTACAGAAAATAATAAATCATAACTTATTGCACAACACCACGTCGTTCATCCAAAGGTAGGCACCCGGCTTTTATTGGTTCATCCACAAATAGGCAACTAATTTCTCCATTTCTTCTATCCACAAACACGTCCAATTCCATCCCCAATTTAGAACACTCAAGCAATCTCATCCTTTGGCAATTTGTTGGTGTAGTAGTTGATACTTCTTTGTTGCGAGATAGTAGATAGTTACTATATTGCTCTATCTTTACTCGTTCACTCTCTTTTCCACTGATCGAATCCCAACCCTTGGTAGTGTTGAACTTTCACAACACACTGTTCACCTCAGATATCAGATAGGCAATCTCTTGGATTCATGCAATTTCGATTTCCACTCTCTTTCTTTTCTTCAAATGGTAGCTTCCTCAATACTAGGTTTCATGAGGCTAGAAACTAATACGCTAGTCAACGTAAATAAAACGTTAAGTAAACATAGATGAAAAACGTTAAGTAAAGGACGGTTGATGAATATGTATGTATGTATGATAGTTTATTTATGTATTATGTATGTACGCACGTATAATAATTCATGTGTGTATTATGTATATATGCATGTGGATATTCATTTATGGACGGTGACTCTTTCTCATCCTACACGCATTATAGTGTAACATCGCATGGATGACAGAACCACTTATGTGTGACTATAGAACCATGGTCTACGTGCATCCATTTTTATAATTTTGTGACAAGGCAATTCAAAACGCAGTTCTTCTAGTGAATCGGATTATTTGCTTTTGCATCTTTTCAATCATGTTTAAGTTGCTTTTCAATGGAAAACGGTGCTAATGGTGCACTCAACATGGTCAAATAGAGAACTACAAGAGGATTGAAAATAAGAACATTTGTGGTTGCAACAAAACATATTCCAACAACCTAAAAATTGTTTCATAATCTCTTTCAAAAGAGTCTCTGTGCTTGGATGCATCGCAGTACTTTGTGCCTCGTACGGTTCTCTGACATATAGTCGAATCTGTTTGATATATCATATGGTTCATCATCTTTTCTCAATTGTTCTGTGAATATATATATATATATATATATATGTATATATATATATATATATATATATATATATATATATATATATATATATATATATATATATATATATAAACAAAAGACGTGGAGAAACAATCGTTTCACAAAGTTAACGTTAATTTTCTTTTAGTTCGCCAAACTCATGATCACGTTGATAAAATGTGTAGAACGTTCTCAAAGAGAATAAAACATCATAATGCTTTTTCACTCCCAACATTAGTTATCCTAATTTCTTAAGCTTGAAGTTCAGCGAGAAAAATGGAACAAACATTTCTTCGTTTCATCCATATCATCAATTAATAATCAAATATAATGTTTTAAGTCTTCCAATGCTTTACTCCTATGATGAATTTCCTTCTTTCTTTCTAAACCTTGAATTTCATGGTGCTCTTTTAGAAAACTATTAAAATTATCCATTTATAATACTAGTTTGGTTCCCTTTGTCATGTTCTTTAAAGTGGTCCTATTGAGCCTTCACCCAGTATAATAGTATGAGGAATACTCAGAGTATTAGAAACCTCTCTTCAAAGTCTAGAAAAATGTCAATATTGCACATAGTTCGCATTTTTACTCACCATTTCTTCTCTATAGATGTGAAAAAGGTCTCAACATATAACGTTATTTGATAAGTGTAATCTTCTAGCTGTAGGCATATCATCACAATGAAAACTAGAATATTTCATCATCCAATGCAGTGCATGTTCACCAACATATCCTTTGTTGGCAATTCTATAAGAATTTTGAAAAGCCACGTCATCATTGATAAGCTGCTATGGAATCCTATGGATTCTAAAATGTCCCAAGTTAAATGCAATTTTAAGTAAATTCCTATAGCTTTGCATACCTTGATAGATTTAATATTCAAATGCAACAATATCCTTGATTATTTACATGTGAGTACTACAATATATAACCTATGTTTCATTAACTCATTCGAAGAAATTCTCTATTATGTATTTTATTTTCTTCATTCCTAACTTATACAAACATTATAAGCCACAAAATGCATCATTATATATAAAGCCAGCTATTTATATAAAGTAAGGAATCATAATTATTTTTTTCTTCTAAAGCTAATGGAGCTCCTTGATCCAATATGCTCATTGGAACGTTTTCCACATACACTTGAATGTAAAGAGAAATAATCAGGTCAATTAACATTGACACAATGAGAATTGTCACATTGAGATAACTTAAAAGATTCAACTGAGACCATAGAATCATTCAAATCATCTATATTATGGGCATCCTCACAAAGATTTTTCCTTGTTCGTGAGAAACGATTAATAGAAAATAAGGAGTTCAACCATGGGGCTCAAAGAAAAGAGATCGCTAGGGATCAACACAGAAGAAAGATCTCATATTCTCTTAGGTAAGACAAGTAAAAAATCCATTTGAATATGTAACATATCCCTAGGAGGCATATTCTCTACTTATAAGAAATATTCCCATTTCTTTAGAATATGCGGGTTAATCAATGATGATAAGCCTCTAAAACATCCCCGAATATTGAGGATGGGGAAGGATTTTGCATAATGGACTATCTCAACGTTATGGACTATCTCAATCCTTTTTGTCTCCATAACACTTAAGTCAAGATGTCATACAATTGAGTGAACGACATGGTATATGGCCTAGAAGTAATTTGTTTGTTTCTTGTTCTTGGTATTTTATGTCGTTCTTAGTGATCTTTTTTTGGATGCATAATCAATACTAATGTAAATCATGCTCTTGGTCATCATTTTTTGAGTGCTAAAAAATATATAATTCAAAGATAATATGATGAAGCTGGCCAAAGAAGACTCAAGTAATATTTAAATGCGAATGGGACTCCAAATATTTTGATGTTCCCTAGAGTGACAAAGCAACTCAAAAATGTGGTAGAATATTACAAGCTTCTGATCACAAGCTTCTGTTCACTCAAGAATAGTAAAAGAGAGAAAAAATAGAACTTTCACACGATAAGGGAAAATCCAATGCGGAAGAGTAGACAAGATATTACCCAAAAAAGAGAAGTTTCTAGATTATAGATTTGAATCAATTCATACAATAGCTTTGAAAGGTAGCTTCTTGATGATGCCTCAACCTCCTGAACATCAAGCTTTCGCAATTGCATTCACACTCACACTCTCACTTTCACTCTCAATAATAAGGTAATTGTCTGGTTTTCCATCTCTTCTTGTAGGGCCTATCAAATCTTCCTCAAAACGGAGTTTACCATCCTCCAAGGAAGTGCATGATCAACCAACCTAAGAAAAAATCAACCAAGTGCATGTTTGTGGTAGTCAAGTGTTTTCTTTAGTTATAACCATCAAAAGTAGAAAGAAAGGCAACAAAACAACATATCCAATGACAATCATTTATGTGGAATTCCAACATGCTTGTGAGGGGCAAAAACGTTCATCTCTTCGATGTGCACAATAAGGCTAGAGATGCCCTAAGTCCTCTAGATATTGCTTTTCAGACTTGCAAGTTTAGAAATTCTAGAGAGGCATAGAGTAAAATCAAGGCATTATCTTATAGTGAACTAAATATGGATCCCAAAATGAGGTACTTATTCGTTCTAGGGGTATAGTTAGTAAATAAGGATGAAAATATATGATACAATGAATGAAATGTGTATGCATCATGTGCATGGGAATCAGAATTCTATCTCTTTATGCCATAACTCTAGCCTTAAACATGCATGATAGGGGAATGAAAGGCTTTTCTCTTGTTAATTTCCTTGAATAACTTCACAAAGTTTATACACAAAGAGATAAGGTGGATCTAAAATTGAATATAGCATGTGTGTATGTAACAAATTACAAGTCATTTCTATTTATTGGGATACACTTCTTCACAGCTTTGTGTTTCTTTGTGGTTGATCTTTGTTTCTTAATCCAAGTTTGGCATGTGGTTCGTCATTTGGGCTTCCTAAAAAGTATGGATTTTCCGTTGGGTACTGCTTTAGGTCTTCAACTTAGTGCTTCGTAGTGGTGATCTTTGATGAGCTAGTGGCTTTTGAACTATGAATATAAATGGTTTGGCTTTCCTTTATTTATTTGAATTCACTTCTTTGGTTCTTTTGATGAGCATGTCTTTGGAGGATTAATCACTATGTTTGTCTTGTGTCCTTGGCGCTTAGGGACTCAAATCTATGATTTTCTCCTTTGAACTTTCACACCGACTTTTGATACCCAAAATTTATGACTTCGTAGAGTTGCATGATGAATCAACCTCTCATAAGACTCTTAAATGTCCTCATGCTTGCTCAATTCGGCCTCCGTCCCTTATTCCTTGTCCTTGAGTCTTTGTTGCTCTTCTAGAACATCATCTGAATTGGAGTGATGCAGTTGTGGGGACAATACCTCACATGATGATCTTTGGTATTAGGGTAGTATTGATAGGGAGGTTGGCCTTTATGCAAGTGTGCAAAGTGATTGTTGGAATTCTATGCGAATTGGGTGACGAGAGTTTGGACTTCCATGCAAATTGGCAAGGTGATTATATGTTCTTAGCACATCGATACTGTTACACGCTTCCACATGAAGCTTTTACACCATCGCGATGCAAGGTTTCCTTTTATTTGCTTCAAAGGAAAGGATTCATCATTTTCCCAACAATGAGCTATAGTAAAGAAATAAACCAATGGTATTTATTAGTAATGGATCATCCAACACTCTTTCTTCAATTGAAGTAGCTGTTAACCATGGAAATGTTGACTAGGAGCATCTTCTCACCCTTTAGGTCTTCAAGTTTTGTGGCATCTTAAGGCATCTTCTCTTTCGTCCTCATTTGTTTGGTGTAAGATCTTTCCTTTTTCTTCTTTTTATTGCGATAATCTTCCTATGACATTCTTCTTGCATTCTTGAAGATCTACAGTGCCTCTATGTTTGGCTCAATACAATGAGATAGATCTAAGCATAGGGGCTTCTACCTTCGAATTTGACTTCCTCACAAAATAAGTACAAATATTATGATGGTGGGGCTCTATCGGCCAATGGCATTCTACAGAGCCCCTATTCATCTTGGATTTCTTCCATGTCCTAGCTTTCCTGTAGGTCAAAATTGACCTTATCGTTGGAGTATAATAATGTAATACCATAGATATCTTGCTTAGTGGATTTCTTATCTAAAATCTTTGATCACCTTCAAGGTTCATTTCATGCATAAATGCCTCTTCTTTACACTCATTAGACAATTCTTGAATAATAGGAGCAAGGGCTATGCTTATCTTATGGTCTATAATCATCTCCTTTGTCTATCTAGATAATTTTTTTGGAACTAGGGCATGTTTGGTACTACTGAGTGATAAGTTGTTGCTCAAGATGACTATCGATATTCATAATTATATTACGCTATTGAAGCGAAAACAAGCCAAGGACCCACTTTGTACCGTTAGTGTCCATGTGGAAGGCCAAATGGCCACCAGAAACTTTTGTATATGTTCTTTAATAAAACATATAGTGGTCTTATCAGCCACAAAATGTAAGTTCAACACCATTTGTAACACCCAAGGAGTTTGTGTTGGTGCTCTCTGTGTACTATCTCTTCTACATATTCTGCAGCCTCTATGTAGAGTATCCTGTGTACTGCTTGGAGCTCAATTTTCTACTCCAAGGATATCATCCTAGAGATTTCAAGAAGGAGTATGCATTGTGGTGCATGGCCATCAAGATACTTCACTAGTATCAAAGTATCTCGGTGCAGAAGTTTAACTACGTTTGTGTGAGCGAAGTGAACACCTGCCCACCCAGCTGAGGCCTTCTCCAAGGCTTACAACTTAGGCAGCAACCAAGGCATGGATCTTGGCATACCTTTTCATCTGAGTCACCGAAGTCATCGTTGGCACCGTTTGCTACGCACGAGAGAGGACCTTAATGATGAAGGAAGATAGAGGTTCCAGATGCTTCTTGTGAGGTCACTTATCCGAGTATTGTTCCCCGAGAAGCTCGCTCAACTGTAGAAATCTCTTGCCACAAAGATAGACTCTTGTGGTGTTTGAAGAAGGGAAAAGACTAAGCTTCATATTATCTTCAACAAGGTTTGGGCCCTCAAAGCTTCATTCTTTGCTTTCAAAGCCTATTTTTGAAGTATTTCACAGGTGACTTTTTGGACCCATTTTGGAGTACTTTCAAGCATAGTTCTATTCACAAAGGTCTAAGAACATCAAGAAGAGTGTTCTATGTACTTCTTTGAAAACAAATGATCACCTTTTGGGGCAATGTTTTACGCCAATCTAGTTAACCTACATGTTTCTTGAAAGGTTTGTAGACAACGGATCATGTCACATGAGAGCGTGTCATGAAGAGTGAGTTGGATTCTATTCACACGAATGGTACTTGGGATTTAGTACCTTTTGACAAAGGGCAGAAAAGCTTTGCCATGTAAATGGGTATATAAGCTAAAATTCACATCAAATAGTGCTTCTCCAAAGTATAAAGAATGACTTGTTGCAAAGGGTTTTAAGCAACGACATGGTGTTGATTTTGCGGAGATCTTCTCTCTAGTGGTCAAGATAGTGTGCCTGATCTCATAAATTCTACCAATGATGCACGCCAATCTAGAATTAATGACATGTGATAAAGGGTAGCATGCTCCACTGGAGGCCTCTCTTTGCACATTGGACAATTCTTAATCCACTCATGTATTTCTTTGTCAATACTAGGTCAATACACTCCTAAACATTTTAAACTTTGCAATGTGCATTGTTTAGAGTAGTGATTTCCTAGGAATCCTTCATGGGCTCGTTGCAACCAACTACTATGTTCATCATCATTGACTCAAGAAGCTAGCACACCCTCTATATCTTGTTTGTACATACTTCTTGCCAATATTTAATAGTTTTATGATCTTACAATTTCATCCTTCTTTGTTTTAAATTTGGTATCACTCTAGCATAATGGCAAGTACCAATGTGAGGAGATCAATCTCATAAAT
Source organism: Ceratopteris richardii (assembly GCA_020310875.1). Taxonomy (NCBI): domain Eukaryota; kingdom Viridiplantae; phylum Streptophyta; class Polypodiopsida; order Polypodiales; family Pteridaceae; genus Ceratopteris; species Ceratopteris richardii. Next base: position 96,488 of record MU260558.1, read on the forward strand.
ATGGATCCACGGAGACATGAGGACTGGTATGAAGACCGTGAACAAGTGAAGGCACAAATACATGAGTGAAAGCACAAAGGCATGCATACACATAGACACACACGTGCCTAAGGTAAGAGCAAAGAGAGGAACAATGGAAAGCTTTGATTACAAAAGAACTCTCTTACAAATCTCAAATCTACAAAAAGTTAACCCCAAAAATGATCTGTCTAGCTCTTTTTATAGTTTTTTGAGTAGTTTTGGCCATGTCTTGATGTAGTGTAGGGCCTAGTTAAAAACTAGGTTCAAAAGCCTATTTTGGGGCTCAAACTAAGTCTAAAAATTATGAAAATTGATAGGACGATGCTTCTAATACTCCTCAAGCTCAATAACTCCTTGGCTTGAACAAAATGCAGTTGAAAAAATGTGAAATGGTATTTACAATGGTTTTTAGTGATAAAAATCACTATTTTTAATAGGGATTTCTTCTAAAAAATTGACATGTACTTCTTGGAGCTCCCTACTTGCTGCTCCCATGCCTTGTGATTGACCTTGGGTGTCAACACTCCACCCCCTCGAGTCCATCGTCCCTGATAGACCCTTGTTGGAGTGGTTATTCCATGTAGTACTTTGAGAGGTAGTGTCCATCATGTATCAATTGGAGTAGTCCATCTTCCAAATATAGCTTGGTCATTTGCAAGATCTTTATTTTATCTGAGCTAGCCTTTGGAAGTTTTTAGTCCCTTTGTATGTACTTCTTCCTTGGACTCCATCCTGATGGTGTATTTATAAGCTTCCAAAATTGTGAGTTGCTCAAAAGAGGTTGTCAATGTTGATGTTGAGCAGCTTTTGGTGGTGGATTGCTTCCTTGCTATTGTTGTTGTAACCTTGATATCCTTTAGATCTTTCAACATGGCTGTCATAGTGCTCATGCCAAGTACTTGTAACCCATAATGACTGATGGTTAAGTGTGTTAGTGCATGGGTTGAAGAAAGTATGTGCCTTGTGCATGGCCTTGTACTTTATCCCTATGTATGCATACTTGGGGAATGCATTGGATGAAGTATGGTGCAAGAAATTGGGTCTTGAGCTAAGTGCTCAAGGTTATGATGAGGAAGAGGTTTCCTAAGCTATGATGGTTATAGTGTTGCTGAAGTGGGGAATTCTTACCATGGTGAAAGGTCGAGTAATATTCATCTCTTTGTGTTGTACTCCGATATCTTTGATTGGCCATTGGCTTTTCCTTTGGTTTTTATGGATATCCCTATTGATGGTTCACTAAGGAGATTCTTTGAGTGCATGGTCCTATTTTTTCCTCTTTTTTTGTTTGAGGAACAATGGAATACATGTTGAGCTTGATATCTCAACATAGGAGACCATTCATTAGAGTCATGCTAAGACAAGGCAACACCTAGTACGAGCTTAGAGCTTTAATTCATTCAGGTGCTATGATCAGTGTGATTAGGTGGTCCCACTATTAGGACTCAGGATTAGAAATGCCACCAATTGAGGCATACCTCATAGGGCTAGGAGGCATGAAAACCCCTTGCATGGGCAAGGTGGACGTTCCTATCCTCATACACAAAATGACCATGACTGTGAAACTCCTAGTGTGCCATGACGATGACCTCATAGAATTGTTAATCCTTGGCCAAGATTGGTTATACAATCATTCACTGGACTTAGAAATCTTAGGAAATGTTCCCTAGAGATCGGGACCTTAGACTAGCAGTGAGTGATTTTGCTTGACTTCCCTAATAATACCCCACATGAGGGATGTAACCCCTGACCATATGAAATGAATGTGAAGGAAGACCGGAAGATCTTTGGACCACTAGCAATGGATAGTTGCCACTCAAGAAGATGTCAGGAGATTTTTCCCTGGTATTATTTTAAACAATTTGTGGACTACATCAGTAGTTAGGTTGATTACATCAGTAGTCAAATGGGAATGATAGGCTCCTCACACCCATCCTCCACACTTTTGGCAGACCTATCTAGATCTGTTGTGGAGAATGCCTCACTTCTTGATGGGCAAGTCATGCAATTGTTGGACCTCCCTTCTTTTCCAAAGCAGAGTGTCAAATAGACCTTTCAACCTCAACCACAGAGAAGTCAACCATGACTTAGGAACCCATACCAATGACCATACCAGACGACCCAAAGGTGGAAGCGGTATCAACATGTCAAGCCAACCAGGACAAAGCAAGTATAGGTGTCGAAAGCAAGTTTGGCTCGACATGATGAGATAGATCTAAGAATAGTTGCATCTACCTTCCAATTTTTCTTTCTCACGAGATTATTACATATATCATGGAGGTGAGGATTTGTCTGCGAATGGAAATCTACGAAGTCAATATGCTTCGTGGATTTCTTCCATGTCCTAGATTTTTTGTAGGTCAAGATGGACCTTACCCTTGAGGTATTATGAGATGATACCATATTGATTTTTGTTGGTGGATTTCTTATCTAAAAGTTTTGATCATCTTCAAGGCCCATACAATCCATTAGTGCCGCTTCTTTGGAGTCATCACACAAGTCTGGAGTACAAGGAGCATGGGCTACACTTATCTTATGCTCTATATTTGGGTCCTTGCTCTAGCCAAATATACTTTTCGAAATAGGGCATATTTGTTACTATTGAGCGATAAGCTATGGCGCGAGGTGTCTACCCCTATTTTGCATTTTCGGACCGACATTCATTAAAATAAATGGGCTAAACTTTTCTTATGCTCCATATTTGGCTCTTTGCTCTAGCTAGATAAGATTTTCAAAATAGGGCATATCTGTTATTATTGAGTGATAAGCGAAGGCCCGAGGTGGCTACCCATATTTTGCATCATAAGTTATAGCACAACATCACGTCGTGCATCCAAAATTAGGCACCCGGCTTTTAATCACTCATCCACAAGTAAGAAACTAATTGCATCATTTTTTCTATCCATAAACACGTCCAATGCCATCCCCAATCTAGAACACTCAACGAGTCTCATGCTTTGGCAATTTGTTGGTGCAGCTGTTGATAATTCTTTATTGCGAGATAGTAGATAGTTACTATGTTGCTCTAGCTTTACTCGTTCACTCTATTCTCCATTGATCGAGAGCCAACCCTTGTTGGTGTTGAACTTTCATAACACACTGTTCAACGTCAGATAGGCAATTTCTTTCTCATCCTATAGGCATTATAGTGTAACATCGCATGGATGACAGAACCACTCATGTGTGACTATAGAACCATGGTATACGTGCTCCAAAACACAATGACTTATATTAGGGTTCAAAAACACAAATTACGGTCATCGGAATGGAAGCATGTACAAGAAGAGTTTGGGTCGGGCTCTTTGTACTAGCTTTTGGGCTTGTAGAATAAATATGTGGTCTCACTCTAAAGAAAATAAATAGACTTTTTGAGCTTCTAGAGAAAAAAATATAAGGCCTCTTTCTAAAGAAAATAAATAGACGTCTTGAGTTTCTTTAAAAAAAATGTGGTCTATCTCTAAAACGAATACGTAAACGCTGAGCATGGCGGCTGATATGGTCGCTCGAGCTCTTATATAATTTTCCGCGAAGAAGTAAGCGATGTTGGTGATGGGGGAGCGCGTTGGCATTGTACGAAAGAAGACGGGTTGGAAATCCTCCTGTAGCCGAGTCATTAGACCGCAACTGGAGAGAAAGAAAAAGACAAGGAGAAGAATGGCGGAGAAAGACAAGCGACTCTGTCTTTCTGCGTCATTCTTATCCCTATCTTCTTCTACTCCTTCACCGTGAAAGCCCAAGGTATGTCAGAATTCCGCTGTTTGTGGAGGGGAACTAATCTTTGGGGAGGGCATACATGTACGTTTCTGTGCTTGGGTGCATCGCAGTATTTTGGCTATGTTGATCTAATACGCTGACGGTACGTCCGTCGCAGACGCTGCAATGCAATGCAGTAGTCGCCGGAAACTGAAGACAAAGATAAAGATAGGGTTAAGGATGATGAAGACAGACAGGCGATTCTTTGGCTGTCTTCGTCATCCTCATCTCTTCATATACGTTTCCGCACCTGCTTCGCCATCTTGACCTAAATCGGTGAATGCAAGTCCATTGCACAGGCTGCAATTGAATGCAATGCTTTGAGTTTGTTGACCTAAATTGCCTAGCATAAGTCCATCGCACACGCTGCAATGCAATGCGGTAGTCACTGGCAGCTGAAGACATACGAATCGGAAGATATTCAGTGCATTATTCTTTTTTTTTTTTTGGTTTTCTCAATTGCTTTGCTATATAAGCTTTCCATAACCTTTGCTCGTTTATCTGTTTGATATATCATATGGTTTATCATCTATCATATGTGTGTATGTGTGTACAGATGTATGCATCTGTATATATATAAACAAAAGACAGGGTATATATACCGGTGTATCTAGACACGTATGTGATGTTCTTCTATAGCATTCTCATATATGCGACACTTACCGCTATTTTTTTCGTCAAGTGTGCAAACATTCCTCATATTTCCTCATGTGGAATAGATATGATGCCTTTTCTTCGTAAGATGAAATATCTGAGAGATCACTTAGTAGCTAGAGGGATGACTGGAATAATAGATGACTGGAATAATATTGCTTACGTTTCTTACGTTTGAAAGAAATTGGAGAGTGAATTCTTGAATGGAAGTAATTATATAAATGATTTATTACAAATATCAAAGTTTTAATATGATTACTAAAAGTGATTTTTTTCGGCACATTTCACTTGTGAAAGTTGTCCTTTGCTAATTTCAATGAGAACATTTTCGTTTTGACTTTTTGATTGGCAATGAAAGGAAATCCAAGCGATTTGCCATTTGAAAAGTTACTTTCTACGTTATTGCACGATAATCAACCTAAGAGGAATAATTGACGGGAGGAGATTCTGGTGAGTAAAATTCTACCAATGCTTGGTTGTCAATGAAGGCAAAGATGAGAAGAAGTGATTAAATTACACACAATTTTGTGAGGTTTCCAACGATAGTGATCATGTCCTCAATATTTATCTGAAGCTCTAAGGTAAAAATGAAAGAGATTAGAACGGTTGTTGCATACACTTCTACTTCTAAGACCGAGTCTATTGGTCTTGTACAAAACCAAAAATGGGAGTTTACAACACATCATCATTAGCATCCATAATCTCAATTGTTTATTACGTGGATACTGACGCAAACAAACATACTACGTCATAAAAATTCTATTCACTTCACTTGAGTCCTTGGTGGGAGTACTAGCATATTAACCCATGATCAATGCTGACAGTAATAATGATATGGTTTGTATTGAAAGTAATTTATGGTAGGTATATAGTTCTTGATGTCTCCAATGGTGTATGGAATATTGCACATAACATGTATATAAGCTCATAATTTAAGGAACAGATCGATGATTCTGTATATGGAATTCATATTTCATAAACTTGCTGAAATGCTAGATTCTGGCATCATCGGCTTGACCATTCAATTTCTTTTAGTTTTCTATACCTATGGTATGCGCTCTGATAATGAAGAAAAACTTATCATAGTCTCGAATGGGAAAATCTTATGATAATCTAGGAATTGAGCATTCGTCGTGTTAGATTTGTGCATTTAAAATTGATGTGAGATCAAGTATTATTTTATAATTCCATATTCAGCAAAATATTATGGCTATTGTGGAGAGAAAAAATAGATATCTCATGGAAATGTAAGATGTATGGGGATGAATCCAACATTACCTCATGGTTTCTAGTGGGTCGTGATGTCTCTAGAAAAGACACCCGGGGCCTCATTTAGGAGGAGGAGTAGATGCACTTCCCAAGATGCTCCACTAAAGGGATATTCTCCTTAGGGAAGCATACCCTATAATATGCATGTGAAGAGAGACCCTTCACAAATGGACAACTTCACAAATGGAGAGTATAGGAAGGAGGAGTTCACAAGGTCTTAATGACTTGAAATTGCATCAATAGGTTCATTGACATATAGAGATGATGACAGCAAGTGATAAGAAATAATTCACAAAAGACCCCACAGTAGCTCACCTATTCCCATTTGCCCATCGTTAAGGTTACCTAGTTAGTAGTGTTACTAGGGAGCTCGCTTTCCACTGACAACACAAGAAGTTAGCAATCAAATAGTGAGATGGATGCCGTGGGTGTAATGCCACTCATACACTCATAGATTGTATGCAACTTAAGATAACAAGAAAATCGAGAACGAGTGATGATTAAACAAAACAAGGATTCAATATACATTGAAGAATTAGGGCTATATGCCCTAAAAGACACAACACTATATTAAGGAAAGAATGCAAAACACATTCCAAATACACAAAAAAAATTACCCCACATACAGTGATTATGTATCTTGATGGGAGAGATACAACAAGAGAATAATTAATACCACAAGGAACAAAAGATTTTCTTCATACACAGGGGAAAAAAGCAACAAGTGCCAAAAGTGATAGTAGTGATTTATGTGATCGCCAAAACTAGTACTCAACAATTGCTTCTATAGACACCAACAAACCAAATCTTCGTGTCTATAGGAGGAATTGTTGGCTCTCTCTGACTCTTGATAATCAAGAGTGAGAAGCTAATTTTGGTTCTTCGAGACTCTTGATTATTGAAAGAGAGCCAAAATCAGTTTCCGCCATAGATTGGTCATCCCAAAACAGTGTGAGTTGTAGCTTGGCACAAGCTACCTACCTGTAGACAAAGTTACTCTACGGGACTACCAACCCCTAGTGCACCTTATTTTAGAACTTCTCCGAGCTATTCCATACATCGACAAGTATTTACGAGGGCTACAATGGTAGCTTCTTTTCACATTAATATTTGTCTTCCAATCTTCAATAGGATCATTTTTAGCATTGACTAGCATAACACCCATATTTACCCTCTGTAAAAAGGATGCATAGATGTAGTGGTCACATGGAGTCACCCGATTTATGGAGGTGCAAAATAATGGACGGTCCACCTAATTTTTTCTATAAAACTAATATGTCCATCCTTATAATTTGGGTTGCCCTAGCCTCTGTTGGAAAGGTGATGGGGGCGTCCTATTTATTTTGAAGAACAAAATGGGAGTAACTCAATTTTTGAGGTAGAGGATAAAAGTGGGTCACCTATATCTGAGAGCGAAAACGATGGTGGGTCACAGAGATTTGTGTAGCAAACAAATAGTAGGGTACGTTTTTTTGATGGCGGTGCAAAATTGGGATGTCATCATTTAAGGAGACATGAATGAAAGGCGCCTAAGTTTTAGCAAATTTGGAAAAGAAATGCTTGACTAAAGTCAAGTGGTCCATATGCTCTAGCTAAAGAGATAGTGGGGTCCTTGGCATTCTTGACATAGAGTGCATGGCTAACAAACTTGCACCAAAATAGATGGTTAAGGCATGCGAAGGTCTCCTAGGCAAGGTTGATCTTTAGAAACAAGAAGGCGTTGACTTTAGTGGGATTCTAGAATTGGAAGAATGTTCATATTCTGACCTCTTTGTTTTCCACGATCCCTATCTTCACGAAAGGCTTGAATCTAGTGTGCTCCCTATGGAAGATTTGGAATAAAGTCAAAAGCTTCACAAGAACAAGTAAAGATTGGAAGTGGGCAGCTGGTATCAGACAAAATGACTTTATCTAGTTTTCAATCCATGGCATCCGGATCCTGGAATCTTGGAACATTCAAAACGCTAAGAGACTATCGAACAAAGGCTTCAAAAAATGAAAACATCTCTAGAAACAAGACATCAACTAGTGGATAAACTTTGAGGATACTGATCCAAGCATCAATATTATTTATGAAGAATGGAATACTTTGCAAAGCAAACATCTTGCCTGGGACCCCTCAAAGGTTCGCCTTCTCATGGGAAACAACACGTCGAGCCCTCTTGGTCCTAGATGACACAATGGTAATTTCCTAACTAAAATCCCAAACATCAAAGAAACCATTGCATATTAGGCTAACCTCAACAAGAAGTGGTGCATGTCGTGGAGAGAATTGCAGTGGGACATGAAGTTCATGGCTATCTGACACCCTCTCATAGAAATCAAAAAGTCTATCCTCTTATGGCAAATCCTTCATCACAGAATCTGGACCAAACTAAATGCTAGTAGAATTTGTGTGGTGCCTCCCTTGTGCAAGCGATGCTACCGGTCCATTGAGGATGTTTCTCATATCTTCTTTACTTCTCCAAACTCCAAGAGGCTCTAGTAGATTGGCGAAAAGAAAATTAGATTTTCCAAACATATCAGTCGGAAACAATCTCTCTTGCGAGAAGCGATTGAGTACTTTACAACTCTATAGAACACCATCAGAGGGGAGGTCCTATGGAGGACCTAGCCCGAAAGATGTGCTTATGACTTTGGTGACTACACCAAAGACTATTCGATTGAGAAATTATTATTCTTGCTTGGCAAAGGAATCGAACACTATAAGAAAACCCCTCTCCACCGTTCAAGCATCATCAAGTGCTACTTTTGATCAACAACAAGCTTAAAACCAAGTGGGTCCTGTATAAGGGTGATGAGAGGATGATTAACTTTCTTTATAATACCATCGAAACTCTATAAAATCTACCCATCCTTTATTGGATTTGGAGAATCCCATCGGCACTAACCCCTTCACTTGTACTTTCTTCTGATTCATACAAGTCCAGGAAAGTAGGGTAAGGTCAGACTTCCTTTCTTAAAAAAACTTCGGAAAGAGACGCCTAAATCTTTGGGTCTTTATGCAAGTGGACACATAATGAAAAGCTTGGGTACATCATTTTTGGTGAGTTAACGAATAGTGTGACTAGATCTTCCTGAGTACGAAAATGAGAAAAATGATTTGGCTATCTTTGAATGTGAAGAAAGGAAATAAGGTGAGTAAAAATTTGGCGTTTTAAGGAAATAAGTCTAACCAAAAATTGAACCTAAGAGCAAAGTTACACGACTCTTTTTTGTCTTAATATATGGAAATTTGAGGCAATTGCCTTTAGGTGGTGCAAGAGATGTGAAAGGTGATTGTATGTTCTTAGCACATCCATAGTGCTACAAGCCCCATATGAAGCCTTTGCACCATTCGAGAGCAAGGTCTCTTTTTATTTGGTTCAAAAGAAATGAATCATCATTTTTCTAGTAATAAACTTTAGTAAACAAATGAACCAATGATATAAAGTGGTGATGGATCATCCCCACTCTTTCTTCAATTGAAGAAGGTGTTCACCATGGAAATCTTGACTAGCAGCATCTTCTCACCCTTTAGGTCTTCAAGTTTGATGGGACCTTGAGGCATCTTCTCTTTGGTTTTCAAGTGTTTGGTGTAGGATCTTATTCTTGTTGTTGCAATAGTCTTGGCTTGGAATCCTTCTTGCATTCTTGCATATCTATATTGCGCTTATGTGTGGCTCGACATTATGAGATAGATCTAAGAATAGTTGCATCTACCTTCCAATTCATCTTTCTTAGAAAATTAGTATAGATAGCATGGAGGTGACGCTTTGTCTGTGAATGGCAACCCACAAAGTCAATATCCTTCTTGGATTTCTTCCATGTCCTAGGTTTCTTGTAGGTCGAGATTGACCTTACCCTTGAGGTATAATGAGATAATACTATATAAATGTTAGTTAGTGGATTTCTTAGCTAAAAGTTTTGATCATATTCAAGGCTCATACAATTTATTAATGCCACTTCTTTGAATTCATCACACAAGTCTTGAGTACATGGAGCATGGGGTACACTTATCTTATGGTACATATTTGGTTGCTTGCCCTAGCGAGAAAAACTTTTTGAAATAGGGCATATTTGTTACTATTGAGTGATAAGGTATGTCCGGAGGGGGATACTCATATGTTGCATCTTTTGACCCACATTCATTAAATTACATGGGCTACACTTATCTTATGCTCCATATTTGGCTATTTTCTATAGCTAGATAAAAATTTCGAAATAGGGCATATTTGTTACTATTGAGTGATAAGCTATGGCCAGAGGTTGCTATCCACATCTTGCATCTTTTGACCCACATTCATGAAATCACCCACCTCAACTAGATTACCAAGTTTATCATGGAACAAGAATATAGTGGCTCTCGTCAATGTAATTTGGCCACTTTGATAGGCTTTTCTAAATTAAGGGGCCTACCTTCTAGGAGGTGTCTACAAAACGTTTCTTGTCTACTTGCTTCATAAAAGGATTGAATTACATCAAAGAATTTGGACCATCTTTGCCATCCAGGTGTATTTACACAAAATAATAAATAATAACTTATTGCACACCATCAAGTGGTCCATCCAAAATTAGGCACCCGGCTTTTAAGTGTTCATCCACAAGTAGGCAACTAATTTCACCATTTTTTCTATCCATAAACATGTCCAATTTCATCCCCAATCTAGAACACAACCAATCTCATCCTTTAGTAATTCTTTGGTGTAGAAGTTGATAATTCTTTCTTACGAGATAGTAGATAGTTACTATGTTGCTCTAGCTTTACTCGTTCACTCTCTTTTCGATTGATCGAATCCCAACCCTTGTTGGTGTTGAACTTTCACAACACACTGTTGACCTCAGATAGGCAATCTCTTTGTTTCATGGAATTTCCATTTCTACTCTCTTTCTTTTCTTCACATGGTAGCTGACTCAATACTAGGTTTCATGATGGTAGAAACTAATACGCTAGGCAAAGTAAATAGAAAACGTTAAGTAAACATAGATGAAAAGCGTCAAGGATGGTTGATGAATATATATGTATGTATGTTAGTTTATTTATGTATTATGTATGTATGAACGTGTATAATAATTTATGTGTGTATTATGTATATATGCATGCAGATATTCATTTATGGACGTTGACTCTTTCTCATCCTATACGCATTATAGTGTAACATCGCATGGATGACAGAACCGCTCATCTGTGACTATAGAACCATGGTCTATGTGCACCCATTTTTATGGTTTTGTGATAAGGCAATTCAAAACGCCATTCTTGTAGTGAATCGGATCACATGCTTTTGCATCTTTTCAATAATGTTTAAGTTGGTTTGCAACGGAAAGAGGTTCTAATGGTGCACTCAACATGGTCAAATGGAAAACTACAAGAGGATTGAAAATAAGAACCGCATCAAGGTTGCTTGCATTAGCTAAATGTGGAAAATTTGTGGTTGCAACAAAACATATTCCAACAACCTAAACAATATTTCATAATGTATTTTAAAATAATACAGAGAACATTGTATATTCTTGTAGTATTACTTGAAAACCATCCAGTTTATCCTCAACAAAGAATGTATGTAACAGATTGTTTTCTTTATCCATGACAAAGAAAGAGAAAAGCCATAAGTAGTCGTTTGGGAGCGGAACGATAAGCAAATATCTGTTGATAGGAGTCAAAACAAATATCATTCATAGATGCAAATGTTGAAAAGCGTAATCGACCATGAATATCTGTTGGTAGGAGTCAATGACTTCATCTTGATTTTCGGACATATGAATTATTTCCCTGGATAGGGCATAATTAATTTTTTTTGGATTTCTTGAAGAGGTCGGATCATAATCTTCCATGCTAGAGCTGCATCAGGTTCTCCAATTCAACGAGCTTGAAGATCTTCTTTCCATTATACTTGTTCAATTTTCTCACAAAATTTTCAGAGGGGAAAACCCTACGAGAAAATGGACATGCAGCTCTTAAAGCCATATATAATAGCTACATATTTAACGAGTTTTAGAGTTATACTTTTTATGGTTTTCGGAAAGCAATGAATTATGTTAGGGTTCAAAAACACAAATTACGGTCATCGGAATTGAAGCATGAAAAAGAAAAGTTTGGGTCCGGCTATTTGTACGAGATTTTGGGCTTGTAGAATAAATATGTGGTGTCATTCTAAAGAAAATAACTAGACGTTTTGAGATTCTAGAAAAAAAAAATATAAGGTCTCTTTCTAAAGAAAATAAATAGACGTCTTTGAGGTTCTAGGAAAATATGTGGCATATCTCTAAAAAGAATGCATAAACGCTGAGCATATGTGGTATATGGCGGCTGATATGGCGGTGATATGGGACATGGCGGCTGATATATGTGGTATATGGCGGCTGATATAGTCGCTCGAGCTCTAATATGATTGTCCGCGGCGAAGTGAGCAATGCTGGTGATGGGGGAGTGCGTTGGCATTGTCCGAAAGAAGACCGGTTGGAAATCCTCGCGTAGCAGAGTCATTCGCCCGCAACTGAAGAAAAAGAAAAAGGTAAGGAAAAGAATGCCGGAGAATGACAAGCGACTCTTTGTCTTTCTGCGTCATTCTTATCCTTATCTTCTTCTCCTCCTTCACCGTGAAAGCCCAAGGTATGTCAGAATTCCGTTGTTTGTGGAGGGGAAATAATCTTTGTGGAGCGCATACATGTACGTTTCTGTGCTTGGGTGCATCGCAGTACTTTGGCTATGTTGACCCAATACACTGAGGGTGAGTCCGTCTCAGAAACTGAAGACAAAGATAAAGATAGTGTTAAGGATGATGAAGACATACAGGCGACTCTTTGGCTGTCTTCGGCATCCTCAACTCTACATTGACGTTTCCGCACCTGCTTCGCTATCTGACCTAAATCGGTGAACGCAAGTCCATCGCACAGGCTGCAATTGAATGCAATGCTTTGAGTAAGTCCATCGCACACGCTGCAATGCACTGCGGTACTCACTGGCAGCTGAAGACAAAGAAAAAGGTAAGGTTGCGGTTGATGGTAAGACTATATGTCAGAGAACTTGTGCCTCGTACGGTTCTCTGACATATAGTCGAATCGGAAGATATATAATGTATCCATAACCTTTTGCTGGTTCATCTGTTTCATATATCATATGGTTTATCATCTATTCTCAATTGTTCTGCTATTTATATAAGGTTTGAATATATATATATATATATATATATATATATATATATATATATATATCAACACGCGCGCGCACACACACATATATATATATATATATATATATATATATATATATATATATATATATATATATATATATACTCACACCTTATATATATACTCCAGCCATTGCTTGTACTAAATGCACTGAATATCTTCCGATTCGACTATATGTCAGAGAACCGTACGAGGCACAGGTTCTCTTCGTCTTCCAATACGCTGAAGGTAAGTTCTCTGATACCAATACTTGAAGTTTGAGGTATATGGAAGCACACAAACAACGCAAGGAACAAGAAGAAATTTGGTTCGAAACACACAATAGTGAATGTATTACCTCTAGAATGTACAAAGATAAGTAAGTTGTTATAGCTATAGGCATATATACAAGCTGAGGGCGAAAACCTTCTTAAGAGGGAAAAAAGTACCCCTGTGGTCCTAGAGTGTTCAGAATCATGAGTACCTATATATATCTATATATAAAGCTCAAAATGGTATTATTCAGCCCATAATCATATTATTGAGCCCATAATGGTATTATTAAGCATTCCCTTCATTGTGTTATTAATCCCATAATGGTATTATTAAGCTATTATGCTTAAGCCAATTAGCCCATAAAGGCTTAAGCTATTACCAGGCTGAAGTGTTTGTTTTCTTTTAAACAAAGTTATCTTTTCCCCCCATCTCGCCAACATGGGGGTGAGTTGTTCCTGGAAGAATGTAGTCAGATGAGTTTGTACCTCTGAGAATTGTTTTTTCTTGAGACCTTCAAGTATTTGTGCTTTTAGGTTGAGAAGCAATGACTTTTCATATTGAGCGATCTATGGCAAAGCTATCCGATCTCAGAACCCATGAATCACCATGAAGATGAGCAACTTGTCAAAGGCAACAACTTCACCATATTGTGCCGTCTCCAAGGTGCCACAAAGTGCTTTGATAGCATTTAGTGAATTGGCATATCCTACAAAAGTAATTTAAAATCTTATGCTAATAGAAGGCTGAACTCTACGATAGAAAAGTTTAGTTTCCAGGTCTTCCATCTATAATGGAAATGACATTGGTAGAAACCTAAGCACAAATGTCTCTAGCTTTTGTTTCAATGATAGGTAAATCATTCCATCTACGAGTACTAGTGTGGTCTAACCTCTTGAAAGCTCTTTCAAATAAATATGAATATAAATAAAAGATATCTCTTCTCTCTCAAATAAATATGAATATAAATAGAAGATATCTCTTGGGAAAGCCTCAGAACCTGGTGGTCTATGTAGCAATAAGAACATTTGTTGATATGCCACTAATTACTTATAAAGACCGTCATAGATGATTAATGCATGCATTCGATGATCTCTAAAAATCTCTCCCATAGCACAACTAGAATATGGTGTGAAAAATTGCAGGGGAGTAGGATCCGAAGTTGTCGTTGGAATAATAATAGAATTTTCTAGAGTAGTGGCTTCTAAGAGAATTCAACCATTTTCTCCACAGCAAATATTTTTGCACAATCAGAATATACAGATAAAACAACCTTTCACTCTTAGAAACATGTGCATTGTTTAGTTTTGGATTCAAAAACGAATCAATAATTGTAGCAATCTTTGTATTTTTTTATTGGTGGATTATTAGTTCTTGTTGACTAGCACATATGGCGACTAGACTATCCATCACTTTTAAACAACTCACCACCACCGTTTGTCCTGAATCTCTTCATCTTCTTCCCTGTTTCAGTTTCAACAAGCTCAAGCCATTCTTTAAACTTACCAAAAGCTTAAGCCTTATCCCGAAGGAAGTACACCCACATCTTCCTACTATAGTCGTCGACAAACATAAAGTAGGAAGATCTGACCAAGGCCCGTGTAGGTATTTTTCTGCACAAGTCAGCATGCACCATCTCTAGAAGATAGCTTGCCTTGTTCTTGCTTTCTTGTGGAAACAGCTTCCACAGTTGCTTGCCCATCATGCAAGCCTCACATGGTTCCTTCATTTCTGCAATCGATGGTAGGTGTGCAACCATACCTCTACGATGCATCTCCTTCAGTACAAGGTATCCAATGTAGCCGAATCTCTCATGCCATAGCTTATGTATGCCCATGCTTGTAGTGGCTGTAAGAGCACATAACTCATATAGGTTGTTCCTCCTTATGCCAGTCCCAACAATGTTGTTGTTACCATCCATAATCTTAGCTCCTGTCTTACTGAAAGATACTTGATGACCTTGATCATATATAGAAGCTACTGAAAGTAGATTTCGTTTTATTTGTGGAGCATACAGCATATTTGGAAGCTTTTTGATATCACCATTAGAGTTAATGAAAGAAACCGTACCTTCCCCTCTGTGGGACATCTTGCATTTTTTCCTACCTTTACTCTGATGGGTTCCTTTAGAGGCTGTAAGGAACTCTAAAGGTCTTTTCTACTCGTAATGTGATGAAATGCACCACTGTCCAACACCCATGAGTCATCTGGTCCTAAATCTTTAGTCGAGGACCACACTTCCTCTATCGTAACAAATAACTCAAGCTTTGTTTCTGCTGTGTTGGCAGACTCCTTGCCCTTGCCACCTTTTGAAAAGCCACTCTTCTCTTCTGCCTTCTTGATGCGACAGTCATGGATTCTATGTCCCTTCTTCTTGCAGTGGAAACACTCTCCCTTCAACTTCTTTTTTTCGTTCTTCTTTTTGTCTCTATCTTTTGAAGAGTTTTTTTTGCCTCCTTTGGCATTTGTTGTGAATGTAGCATCTTTGCTACCACCACTCCTTGCCTTGAGCCGTGGAGCTTAGATGGCAATCTAGACAGAGTCTAGATGAAGGGCTTACTAGTGCGCAATGTTATGTAAAGCTCGACCTGGGCCGTGCTTATATAGCTTTTACAAGGCGGTTCGGTATAGATAAATGTACTTGGGAGATACAAGATAGTCGGTAAAATATATGATCCGACAATATCTCCATGACCAGAAGTCCTACGGTCTTGGCCCTACGTGCCCGGGGGATAGCCCCCCCGGACCCCCCAAAAGGGGGCAAGCCCCCCTCTGCACTCCCCCCATTAAGGTTCTATGGGGAAACTGCGCGACGCCACAGAGCCTTTATTTTCACCTTAAATGGTAACCCAATGGCCTAGAAGTTTATGCCCTACCTAACCTAACGGCTAGGCTCACAAAGATCATCTATAACCATCAACGGTCGCACATAGACCTCATCTAACTTGGAAGTTAGGGTTTCACAAATGTCCGGGCTCTCATAATGTCTTCTACTCATAATGGGGGCCTTACAACTTAGGGCACCATGGATCATTTGTGCTCAAATGAGGGTGGAGTATTGAGCATATCTAATATAATACAAGTACGGGAGAGTAGGCTAAGGCCGAAGTTTCTTCATTTGAAAAATAAACTTGGGAAGGCAAGTTTTTGCTCAAGAAATAAAAAAGGCAGCTAATTTCTTGGGCCTTTATGCAAGTGCGGCAAGTGATTCTTGGACTTCTATGCAAATTGGATGACTAGAGTTTGGACTTCCGTAACAAAGTGGGTGACCACTTCTTGGTTATTAATGAAAAGCTTGGGCACATAATTTTTGTTGAGCTAACAAAAAGTGTGACTAGATCTTCCTGAGTACGAAAATGAGAAAAATGATTTGGCTATCTTTGGATGTGAAGAAAGGAAATAAGAAGAGTAAAAATTAGGCATTTTGAGGAAATTATTCTAATAAAATATTGAACCCAAGAGCAAAGTTACACGACTCATTTTTGTCTGAATATGTGGAAACTTGACGCAAGTTCCTTTTGGTCGTGCAAGAGATGTGAAAGGTGACTGTATGTTCTTAGCACATCCATAGTGCTACAAGCCCCATATGAAGTCTTTGCACCATTCGAGAGCAACTTCTCTTTTTATTTGCTTCAAAAGAAATGATTCATCATTTTTCTAGTAATGAACTTTGACTAGTAGCATCTTCTCACCCTTTAGGTCTTCAAGTGTGATGGGACCTTGAGGCAGCTTCTCTTTGTTTTTCAAGTGTTTGGTGTAGGATTTTATTCTTGTTGTTGCAATAAACCTCGCTTGGAATCCTTATTGCATTCTTGCATATCTACGTGCCCTTATATTTGGCTCGACATGATCAGATAGATCTAAGAATAGTTGTATCTAGCTTCCAATTTTTCTTTCTCACAAAATTAGTAGAGATATCATGGACGTGAGGCTTTGTTTGCGAATGTCAATCTACGAAGTCAATATCCTTCTTGGATTTCTTCCATGTCCTAGCTTTCTTGTAGGTCGAGATGGACCTTACCCTTGAGGTATAATGAGATAATACCATAGACATTTTTATTAGTAGATTTCTTATCTAAACGTTTTGATCATCTTCAAGGCTCATACAATCCATTAATGCCACTTCTTTAGAGTCATCACACAAGTCTTGAGTACAAGGAGCATGGGCGACATTTATCTTATGCTCCATATTTGGCATCTTGCTCTAGCTAGATAAACTTCTCGAAATAGGGCATATTTGTTACTATGTATTGGTAAGCTATGGCCCGAGGTGGCTACCCATATTTTGTCTCTTTTGACCCACATTCATTAAATTACATGAGCTACACTTATGTTATGCTCCATATTTGGCTCTTTGCTCGTGCCAAATAAACTTTTCGAAATAGGGCATATTTGTTACCATTGAGTGATAAGCTATGGCCCGAGTTGGTGTAGTACCCCTCCTTCTTCTGCTCCTGCTGCTTGATCTTCTCCATAAGCTTTTCTGCACCCTTGAAGACATCAGATGGCCTCACACCACCATTGTTATGGACATTAAACCCAACTCGGACTCTAGGCTCCTTTGACATCACAAACTCCAATGCTGCTAATTGGCATCTCTCAACCCACGTGATGCAATCAACAGGACAAGCTTTAATGGCATCCCCTATAGCCCGTTTAGAGTCACCCCATTGACCAACCACTCTTGCTCGTTCATATCTGCTCTCAATGGAGAAAGTGTTTGGTGCAATAAGGGCACATTATAGACAGCCTACACAGTGGCTCTCATCAACGAAGATAGCTCTCTCTTCATGAGAAGGTCCTAGCCATTTGGAATAAAATGGAGAACCAGTATAGCCCTGTAATTCCGAGGAACATGCAACAGATTGATCACATATGGATCTCTGATCGGGATCCGCAAGTGTAGTATAGGCCTGATACAGAAGGATGGAAATTTCATCGCCAGCTATGTCTAGATGGCACTTCTTCTGTAACCACCGATAAGATCTCCGTATCTCTTGCAAGCTCCCTCTTGCTCTCTCCGTGTGTGACCCCCCTCTTTTTCTTCCTTCTCTCTCTCTCCCCCTCTCTTCCCCCCTCTCTCTCTCTTTCCTCCTCCCTCTCTCCCTTTTTCTTTCTCTCTCTCTCTCTTTCTCTCTCTCTCTCTCTCTCTCTCTCTCTCTCTCTCTCTCTTTGTCTCTCTTTCTCTCTCTCTCTCTCCCCCTCTCTTCCCCCCTCTCTCTCTCTTTCCTCCTCCCTCTCTCCCTTTTTCTTTCTCTCTCTCTCTCTCTCTCTCTCTCTCTCTCTCTCTCTCTCTCTCTCTCTCTCTCTCTCTCTCTCTCTCTCTCTCTCTCTCTCTCTCTCTCTCTCTCTCTCTCCTCCCCCGTCCCTGCCTTTTTCTTTCTCTCTCTCTCTCTCACACATTGCTTGGTTCCTTCACTTCTTCTTGAATGAGGTCAGCCATCAAGGCTATGTTTACAATATGGGTGCTTGCCTGTCTCTATTCCTCTATTCTTTATGATCGCCTCTGTCCATCTACAACCTGTTCTAGTGACTGTGGGATGGGGTTTGCAGAACCATAGAGCTTCCTCACCCAACGTGGCAATGGCTTTTCCACTTGGGTTTCGGCAGGTTGGTGACTTTCAGACTCATCATCTGAAGATGATGCTTCCTTCTCTTGTGTAGAAGGGATAGCTCTTGGGCCAGGATCATAGTGGATTACCCCTTCGCCTGATGATAAAGTGGAAGATCTCTTTTCCTCCTCCACTGCATGTGGCTGCTCCTCCTTAAACACCACATCAGGACTCGCCATGATCTTCTTAGCCTCATGGTCATAAAGCTTATAAGCTTTCTTATCTTCGTTGTACCCTAGGAAGATACATTTGATGCTTTCTGGTTGAAGCTTGTTTTACTCCCTATCTGGAATATGTACATAACATTCACTTCCAAATACTTTGAAATGGGAAATAGAAGGCTTTTTACCAGTGTAGGCTTCTTGTGGAGTCTTTCCATCAAGTGCCTTGGTGTAGCTTCGATTGAAGATGTAGACACTAGTATTGACAGCCTCTGCCCAAAATTGATTAGGCAAGCCCTTTCCTTTCAACATGCACCTTGCCATCTCCATGATGGTTCGATTCCAACGTTCTGCAACACCTTTCTGTTGAGGACTATGTGCCACTATGACTTGATGCTTGATTCCCTTACTCTTGTAGAAATCTGCAAACTCTGTTGATGTGAAATCACCACCACTGTCTGTCCTGAAACCGTGTCTGATTACGAGTTTCATATTGATTTCTCAATATGTTCCATGCCTCACATGCCTTCGTAGTATGCTAAATGAGAGTCAGAACACTATGAGAAGTACTTGTAACTAGAGCACAGAGTGCATCTGCATTTCTACGTTTCCAAGCACATAGAAGATCAGCATCAGGAGGAATCATTCGACCAGGATTATTTGGATTAGGACTTTCTTGAGGCTCATGATCAGTCCCAAGAACAGTCTCTGAAAGCTCATACGAATCAAGAATAGAATTGATTTTGAACTTCCACAGGGCGTAGTTAGTACCATCAAGTTTACCTTCCGTGAAGGCTGGTGGCCGTATCCGCAACGTTGGGATGACCGGCATCACTGTTGCTCCTCCTTGTGTACCACCTACTCCTGTTGATGAACCACCTTGGCCCCCAGTCGTAGATGATGATGCACCGCTTGACATCTTCTCTCTTTTGTTGTTTAGAACTCTACACCCTCTCCATTTTTGCTTCTGCACCACTCAGAGGGACTTGAGCTCAGATACCATGTAAGAAAATATATGTAGACAGAGTTAAGAGAAAAACGCAAAAAAAGATAGACACACACGTAGAGATAGAGAACTCAAATTCTCAGATTGCCGAGCGTAATGCAGTTACAATGATGGTGCTGTCCACCCATGCGCTCCCACTCTGCATCTTAGATAGGGATCTAGACAGACTCTAGATGAAGGGCTTACTAGTGCGCAATGCTATCTAAAGCTCAACCTGAGCCGTGCTTATATAGCTTTTACAAGGCGGTTCAGTATAGATAAACGTAGTCGGGAGATACAAGATAGTCGGTAAAATATATGATCCGACAATATCTCCATGACCAGAAGGCCTACCGTCTCAGCCCTACGGGCCCAGGGGATAGCCCCGTCGGACCCCCGAGAGGGGGGCAAGCCGCCCTCTGCACTCCCCCCATTAAGGTTTTATGGGGAAACCGCGTGACTCCACAGGGCCTTTATTTTCACCTTAAATGGTAACCCAATGGTCTCGAAAATTATGCCCTACCTAACCTAACGGCTAGGCTCACAAACATCATCTATAACCATCAACGATCACACATAGAACTCATCTAACTTGGAAGTTAGGGTTCCACAAATGTCAGGGCTCTCATAATGGCTTCTCCTCATAATGGGGGCCTTACATCTTAGAGCACCATGGATCATTTGTGGTCACATGATGGAGTAGTATTGAGCATATCTAACATAATACAAGTACGGGAGAGTAGGCTAAGGCCGAACTTTCTTTATTTAAAAAATAAACTTGGGAAAGCAAGTTTTTGCTCAAGAAATAAAAAAGGCAGCTAAATTCTTGGGCCTTTATGCAAGTGCGGCAAGTGATTGTTGGACTTCTATGCAAATTGGATGACTAGAGTTTGGACTTCCGTAACAAATTGGGTGACCAATTCTTGGTGTTTAATGAAAAGCTTGGGCACATAATTTTTGGTGAGCTAACAAATAGCGTGACTAGATCTTCCTGAGTACGAAAATGAGAAAAATGATTTGGCTATATTTGGATGTGAAGAAAGGAAAAAAGAAGAGTAAAAATTGGGCATTTTGAGGAAATTAGTCTAACCAAAAATTGAACCCAAGAGCAAAGTTACACGACTCATTTTTGTCTTAATATGTGGAAACTTGACACAAGTTCCTTTTGGTCGTGCAAGAGATGTGAAAGGTGATTGTATGTTCGTAGCACATCCATAGTGCCACAAGCCCCATATGAAGCGTTTGCACCATTCGAGAGCAACGTCTCTGTTTATTTGCTCCAAAAGAAATGATTCATCATTTTTCTAGTAATGAACTTTGACTAGCAGCATCTTCTCACCCTTTAGGTCTTCAAGTGTGATGGGACCTTGAGCCAGCTTCCTTTGTTTTTCAAGTGTTTGGTGTAGGATGTTATTCTTGTTGTTGCAATCGACCTCGCTTCGAATCCTTATTGCATTTTTGCATATCTACATGCCCTTATATTTGGCTCGACATGATGAGATAGATCTAACAATAGTTGTATCTACCTTCCAATTTTTCTTTCCTACAGTAGAGATATCATGGAGGTGAGGCTTTGTTTGCGAATGGCAATCTACGAAGTCAATATCCTTCTTGAGATAATACCATAGAAATTTTTGTTAGTAGATTTCTTATCTAAAAGTTTTGATCATCTTCAAGGCTCATACAATCCACTAATGCCACTTCTTTAGAGTCATCACACAAGTCTTGAGTACAAGGAGCATGGGCGACATTTATCTTATGCTCCATATTTGGCTCCTTCCTCTAGCTAGATAAACTTCTCGAAATAGGGCATATTTGTTACTATTGAGTGGTAAGCTATGGCCCGAGGTGGCTACCCATATTTTGCATCTTTTGACCCACATTCATTAAATTACATGAGCTACACTTATGTTATGCTCCATATTTGGCTCTTTGCTCTTGCCAGATAAACTTTTCGAAATAGGGCATATTTGTAACTATTGAGTGATAAGCTATGGCCCGAGTTGGCTACTCATATTTTGCATCTTTTCACCCACATTCATTAAATTACCCACTTCAACTAGATTAACAAGTTTATCTTGGCACAAGAATATAGTGGCTCGCCTCAATGAAATGTGGCCGTTTTGATAGGCTTTCCTAAATTAAGGGGTCTACCTTCTAGGAGGTGTCTGAAAAAACGTTTCCTGTCCTACTTGCTTCATAAAAGGATTGAATTACATCAAAGAATTTGGCCCATCTTTGGCATCGAGGTGTATTTACACAAAATAATAAATCATAACTTATTGCACAACACCACGTGGTTCATCCAAAGTTAGGCACCCGGCTTTTATTGGTTCATCCACAAGTAGGCAACTAATTTCACCATTTCGTCTATCCACAAACACGTCCAATTCCATCCCCAATTTAGAACACTCAAGCAATCTCATCCTTTGGCAATTTGTTGGTGTAGTAATTGATACTTCTTTCTTGCGAGATAGTAGATAGTTACTATATTGCTCTATCTTTACTCGTTCAGTCTCTTTTCCACTGATCGAATCCCAACCCTTGGTAGTGTTGAACTTTCAAAACACACTGTTCACCTCAGATATCAGATAGGCAATCTCTTGGATTCATGCAATTTCCATTTCCACTCTCTTTATTTTCTTCAAATGGTAGCTTCCTCAATACTAGGTTTCATGAGGCTAGAAACTAATACGCTAGTGAACGTAAATAAAACGTTAAGTAAACATAGATGAAAAACGTTAAGTAAACGATGGTTAATAAATATGTATGTATGTATGATAGTTTATTTATGTATTATGTATGTACGCACGTATAATAATTCATGTGTGTATTATGTATATATGCATGTGGATATTCATTTATGGACGGTGACTCTTTCTCATCCTACACGCATTATAGTGTAACATCGCATGGATGACAAAACCACTCATGTGTGACTATCGAACCATGGTCTACGTGCATCCATTTTTATAATTTTGTGACAAGGCAATTCAAAACGCCATTCTTCTAGTGAATCGGATTATATGCTTTTGCATCTTTTCAATCGTGTTTAAGTTGCTTTTCAATGGAAAACGGTGCTAATGGTGCACTCCACATGGTCAAATAGAGAACTACAAGAGGATTGAAAATAAGGACCGCATCAAGGTTGTTTGTAATAACTAAATTTGGAACATTTGTGGTTGCAACAAAACATATTCCAACAACCTAAAAATTGTTTCATAATCTGTTTTAAAAGAGTCTCTGTGCTTGGATGCATCGTAGTACTTTGTGCCTCGTGCGGTTCTCTGACATAGGGTCGAATCTGTTTGATATATCATATGGTTCATCATCTTTTCTCAATTGTTCTGTAAGTATATATATATATATATATATATATATATATATATATATATATATATATATATATATATATATATATATATATATATATATATATATATATATAAACAAAAGACGTGGATAAACAATCGTTTCACAAAGTTAAGGTTAATTTTCTTTTAGTTCGCCATACTCATGATCACGTTGATAAAATGTGTACTACGTTCTCAAAGGGACTAAAACATCATAATGCTTTTTCTCTCCCAACATTAGTTATCCTAATTTCTTAAGCTTGAAGTTCAGCATGCTACACAAAACTATGATTTCAAGGACTTTTGCTCAACAAGTGTTCATAATAGTAATAAAGGTTTAGCTCAATTAAACAATGTTAGTTTCAACCATATATTCTTGACAAGGGGTCATGATGATGTATATGTTTTTTGTAAAGCAATATTCATTTTTTGGTGGGTGGGAGTCTACCGATGAGTAAATATTTTTATTTCATATCATGATAAAAATAGTTTGATAGAGTATAGAAGAGGAGACATATTAAGCATGCAAAGAAATATGTAAGGAATCAAGATGTATTATTAAAGGGTTACTTTTTTATCCTTCAAGAGAAGTTTGCAAGGAATTTTATTGCACAATATTGGCCTATTAACATTCCATAGAAAATAGTCTCTATGCTATTGGCCTTTTAACATTCCAAAGCACAATATTGGCCTATTAACATTCCATAGAAAAGAGTTGGTGGCATAGTGAGAGTGAAATGAACTCCCATGATTGGGATATGTGAAGAAAAACGTAAACCTTAGAATTCCATTTATATCAAAGCATGTCCTAAATGCATTTGTACAAGAATTTATCCCCAATATATTTTACGAAAGCGAGAAAAATGGAGCAAAAATTTCTTCGTTTCATCCATACCATCAATTAATAATCAAATTTAATGTTTTAAGTCTTCCAATGCTTCACTCCTATGATAAATTTCTTTCTTTCTTTCTAAACCTTGAATTTCGTGGTGCTCTTTTAGAAAACTATTAAAATTATCCATTTATAATACTAGTTTGGTTCCCTTTGTCATGTTCTTTAAAGTGGTCCTATTGAGCCCTCACTGAGCATAATAGTATGAGGAATACTCAAGTCTTTGAAACCTCTCTGCAAAGTCTAGAAAAATGTCAATATTGCACATAGTTTGCATTTTTACTCACCATTTCTTCTCTATACATGTGAAAAAGGTCTCAAGATATAATGTTATTTGATAAGTGTAATCTTCTAGCTGTAGGCATATCATCACAATGAAGACTAGAATATTTCATCATCCAATGCATTGCATGTTCACCAATATATCCTTTGTTGGAAATTCTATAAGAGTTTTGAAAAGCCACATCATTATTGCCAAGGTAAATGCAATTTTAAATACATTCCTATAGCTTTGCATACCTTGATAGATTTAATATTGAAATGCAAGAATATCCTTGTTTATTTACATGTTACTACTACAATTTATAACCTATGTTTCATTAACTCATTCGAAGAAATTCTCTATTATGTATTTTATTTTCTTCATTCCTAACTTATACAAACATTATTAGCCACAAAATGCATCATTATATCTAAAGCCAACTATTTATATAAAGCAAGGAATCATAATTATTATTTTTCTTCTACAGCTAATGGAGCTCCTTGATCCAATATGCTCATTGGAACGTTTTCCACATACACTTAAATGTAAAGAGAAATAATAAGGTCAATTAACATTGACACAATGAGAATTGTCACATTGAGATAACTTAAAAGATTCAACTGAGAGCATAGAATCATCCAAATCATCTATATTATGGGCATCCTCACAAAGATTTTTCCTTGTTCGTGAGAAAGGATTATTAGAAAATAAGGAGTTCAACTATGCGGCTCAAAGAAAAGAGATCGCTAGGGATCAACATAGAAGAAAGATCTCATATTCTCTTAGGTAAGACAAATAAAAATGCATTTGAATATGTAACATACTCCCTAGGAGGCACCTTTCACATCTGTTGCACCACCAAAAGGAGATCCCCTCAAGTTTCCACATTTTAAGCCAAAAATCAGTCAAGTATCTCTGTTGTTGGGTTCAATTTTTGGCCACACTACTTTCCTCAAAATGCCCAACTTTTACTCATCTTATTTTCTTCTCCACGTTCAAAGATAGCCAAATAATTTTCATCATTTTCATACTCACGAAGATCTAGTCACAATATTTGTTAGCTCACTAGCAATCATGTCCCCAAGCTTTTCATTAATCACCAACAAGTAGTCACCCAATGTTTTGTGGAATTCCAAACTCTACTCACCCAATTTGCATGGAAATTCAACAATCACTTGCACCAAAAAATTAGGTTTCTTTTTTATTTCTTGAGCAAAAACTTTCTTTCCCAAGTTTATGTTTTAAATAAAGAAAGTCCGGCCTTAGCCTACCCTCCTGAACTTGTATTAATCAAAAGAAAAGCACGAGTGAATGGGACTAGTACCCAGGGGATCCCCTGAATCCCAAAGAGCATGGGTATCTTTTACAGAGTTTAGAGGGCATTACAAAGAAGTTTAATCATCCTCTCATCACCTTGATGTAGGGCCCACTTGGGTTTAAGCTTGTTGTTAATCAAAAGGAGCACTTTATAATGCCTAAAGGAGGGGGGATTTCTTACAGTTAACTATTCTTTTGCTAAGGAGGAATAAAAATTTCACAATCCACCACTCTTTGGGGGAGTCACCAAAGTTATAACAACATATTTCCAGCCAAATCTTTCATAGGACCTCTCCTTTGATGGCATTCCAGAGTGCAAGGAGCAGTCGATCGCTTCTCAAAGTAGAGCTTGTTTGTAACTGATATATTTCAGAAGTCTAATTTTCTTTTCGATTATTTGCTAGAGCCTATTGGGTTTGGGACAAGTAAAGAACATGTGAGAAACATCTTCAATGGACCGGTAGCAGCGGTTGCACTAGGGAGGCAACCACACAAATTTTGCTAACCTCTAGGTTGGTCGAGATTCCGCGATGAAGAATTCTCCATAAGAGAACAGACTTTTTGATTTCTATGATAGGATTCCACATATCCACGAACTTCATGTCCCACCACAATCCTATCCATGACATGCACGACTTCTTGTTGAGTTTAAGTTGATAATCAATAGTTTCTTTGATATTTAGGATTTTTGTTAGGCGATTACCATTTGGCCATTTGAGACCAAGCGGGCTCTGCATGTGGTGCCCATGAGAAGTTGAACTTTTGAGTGGTCCCACGCTAGATGTTTGTTTTGCAAAGTAGTCCATTCTTCATAAGTAATCTTGACACTAGGGTCAATATCCTCGAAGTTGATCCACTGGTTGGTGTCACGTAGTATGTCTAGTTGCATCACTATCAAAGTCATAATCAATTGAGATTATGAATCCTATTGATGATGTGTTGTCAACTCCCATTGTTTTGTTTTGTACAAGAAGAATAGACTCGGACTTAGAAGTAGAGGTGCATGCAGAAACCGTTCTTATCTCGTTCATCTTTGCCTTAGAGCTTGAGATAACTATTGAGAACATGATCACTATCCTTGAAAATCTCACAAGATTGTGTGTAATTTAATCACCGTCTCATCTTTGCTTTCATTGGCAACAAAGTATTTGTAGAATTTTACTCACTAGAAGTTACTCCCGTCAATTGTTATCTTAGATTGATCATCGTGCAATAAAGTAGAAAGTATCTTTTCAAATGCAAAATCGTTTGGGTTTCCTTTCATTGTCAATCAAAGAGTTAAAACGAAAATGTTCTCATTGAAATTAGCAAAGAATAACTTTCACAAGTGAAATGTCTCGAACAAAATCACTTTTAGTAATCATTTTCTCTATTAAAACTTTGACCTTTGTAATAAATTATTTATAGAATTACTTACATTAAAGTGTTCACTCTCCAATTTCTTCCAAACGTAAGAAACGTAAGCAACATTATTCCAGGCATCCCTGTAGCTACCAAGTGATCTTTCAAATATTTGATCTTACGAAGAAAAGGCATCATCGCTTTTTCACATGAACAAATATGAGGAATGTTTGCACACGACGTAAAAATAGTGGTAAGTGTCGGATATATGAGAGTGCTATAAAAGAACATCACATGCGTGTATATATATACCGTTATATATGCCCTGGCTTTTGTTTATATATATATATATACAGATCCATACATCTGTATACCCATACACATATACACAGATATATATATATATATATATATATATATATATATATATATATATATATATATATATATTCATATATATATATATGGACACACTACACCTTATATATATATATATACTTCAGCCATTGTTTGTAGTAAATAGCAGACCAACTGAGAATACATGATAAACCATATGATATATCAAACAGATAAACGAGCAAAGGTTATGGATACATTATATAGCAAAGCGTCGGAGAAAACAAAAAAAGAAAAATGCACTGAATATCTTCCGATACGACTATATGTCAGAGAACCGTAAGAGGCACAAGTTCTCTTCGTTTTACAATCAACCTCAACCTTACCTTTTTCTTTGTCTTCAGCTGGCAGTGAGTACCGCATTGCATTGCAGCGTGTGCGATGGACTTACGCTCGCCATTTTAGGTCAACATACTCAAAGTATTGCATTGAATTGCAGCGTGCGATGGACTTGCGTTTAGCGAAGCAGGTGCGGAAACGTATGTGTAGGGACGAGGATAACGGAGACAGACAAAGAGTCGCTTGTCTGTCTTCATCATCCTTAACCGCCGACAGATTAGGTCAACATAGCCAAAGTACTCCGATGCACCCAAGCACGGAAACCTACATGTATGCTTTTCATGATGAAGGAGGAGAAGAAGATAGGGATAAGGATGATGCAGAAAGACAAGGATTCGGTTGTCTCTCTCGGCCATCCTTTCTCTATCTTTTTCTTTTTCTTCGGTTGCCGGCGAATGACTCTGCTGCAGGAGGATTTCCAACCCCTCTCCCTTCGTACAATGCCAACGCTCTCCCGCATCTCCAGCATCGCTCACTTATTCGCGGAAAATGATACTTAACCCTATGTCTGTCTTCATCATCCTTAACCCAATCTTTATCTTTGTCTTCCGTTCCCGGCGATGGACTCACGCTCAGCGTAATAGCTCAACATAGCGAAAGTACTGCGATGCACCCAAGCAGGGAAATGTACGTGTATGCCCTCCACAAAAATGTTTCCCCTCCATAAACAATGGAATTCTGACATACCTTGGGCTTTCACGATGAAGGAGGAGAAGAAGATAGGGATAAGGATGACGCAGAAAGACAAAGAGTCGCTTGTCTATCCCCGTCATCCTTTCTCTATCTTTTTCTTTCTCTTCAGTTGCCGTTGAATGACTGCTGCAAAGGGATTTCCAACCCCTCTTCCTTCGTATAATGTCAACGCGCTCCCCAATCACCAGCATCGCTCACTTATTTGCGCAAAATCATATAACAGCTGGAGCGACCATATCAGCCGCCATGCTCAGCGTTTATGTATTCTCTTAAGAGATAGACCATATATTCTTTTAGAAGCTCAAAACATCTATTTATTTGCTTTGGAAAGAGACCACAAAGTTTTTTTTTTAGAAGCTCAAAACGTCTATTTATTTTCTTTAGAATCAGACCACATATTTATTCTAAGAGCTCAAAAACTACTACAAATATCAGGACCCAAACTCTTCTTTTACATGCTTCAATTCCGATGAGCGTAATTTGTGTTTGTGAACCCTAACATAAGCCATTGCTTTGCGAAAACCATAAGAAGTATTACTCTTAAAGTCGTTTTATATGTAGGTATTAAATAAAAGTCGTGAAATGTGTTGCTATTAAATATGGCTTTAAGAGCTACCATGTCCATTTTCTCGTAGGGTTTTCTGGACAAAAGTAAAGGCTAGCAAAATTTGGCGGGTGCCTCTCTAGTGCAAGCGCTGATATCGGTCCATTGAAGATATTTCCCACGTCTTCTTTACATCTCCCAACTCCAACACGATCTCGCAGATTATCAAAAGGAAAATTAGATTTCCAAATCATATAAGTTAAAAACAAGCTCTGTTGGGAGAAGCAACTGACTACTCCGTGATCCTCTCAAACACCATTAATAGAAGGTCTGGCTGGAAAGATGTGCTTATAACTTTTGTGATTCTCATAAAGAGTGGTTGTTTGAGAAATTATGCTTCCTCCTTGGAAGAAGAATCAATATCTGTAAGAAATCCCCTCCCCCTCGTTTAGGCATCATAACGTGCTGCTTTTGATCAACAACAAGCTTAAATTTAAGTGGGCGCCACATGAGGGAGATGACACGCTGATGAAACTTGTTTGTAATTCCATCTAAACTCTGTAAAAGTTGTTTCTGCTCTCTGGGATTCGAGGGATCCCGTGGGCACTAGTCCACATCACTTGTACCTTTCTTTTGATTAATACAAGTATGGGAGAGTAGGCTAAGGACGAACTTCCTTTATTTAAAAAATAAACGCCGGAAAGCAAGTTTTTTCTCAAGAACTAAGAAAGGACCCCTAATTCATTGGGCCTTTATACAAGTGGCTAAAGTGATTGTTAGACGTCTATGCAAATTGGATGACTAGAGTTTGGACTTCCGTAAAAAATTGGGTCACTACTTTTTGGTGATTAATGAAAAGCTTGGGCACATGATTTTTGGTGAGCTAACGAATAGTGTGACTAGATCTTTGTGAGTATGAAAATGAGGAAAATGATTTGCATATCTTTGACAGTGGAGAAAGTAAATAAGGTGAGTAAAATTTGGGCATTTTGAGGAAATTAGTCTGAACAAAAATTGAACCCAAGAGCAAAGTTACACCACTCATTTTCGGCTTAATGTCTCGGCACTTGAGGCATCTTTTGGTGGTGCAAGAGATGTGAGACGTGATTGTATGTTCTTAGCACATTCATAGTGCGTTAGACCCTATATGAAGCCTTTGCACCATCCCAGAGCAAGGCCTCTTTTTATTTGCTTCAAAAGAAATGAATCATCATTTTTCTAGTAATGAAATTTACTAAACAAATGAACCAATGGTATAAAGTGGTGATGGATCATCTCCCACTCTTGCTTCAATTGAAAAAGGTGTTTACCATGGAAATGTGGGCTAGCAGCATCTGCTCACCCCTTAGGTCTTCACGTTTTATGGGCCGTTGAGGCCTCTTCTCTTTAGTTTTGAATCCTTCTTGCATTCTTGCATATCTATATTGCCCTTATGGTTGGATCGACATGAAGATAGATCTTAGAATAGTCGCATCTACCTTCCAATTTTGCTTCCTCACAAAATTAGTAGAGTTATCATGGAGGTGAGGCCTTGTTTGTGAATGGAAAAATCCCAGACATCAAAGAAACCATTGATTATGAGGTCAATCTCAACAAGAAGTGATGCTTGTCCTGGATGTGATTGCAGTGGGACATGATGTTTATGGCTATCTGGCACCCTCTCATAGAAATAAAAAAGTTGGTCCCATTATGGCAAATTCTTCATTGTGGAGTCTGGAACAACCTAAAGGTTAACAAAATTTGTTGGGTGCCTCCCTAGTGCAAGCACTGCTACCTGTCCATTGAAGATGTTTTTCACATCTTCTTTATTTGTCCGAACTCCAACAAGCTCTAGAAAATTGTCAGAAAGATAATTAGGCTTATGAAACATGTTAGTTGGAAACAAGATCTACTCGGAGAATCAATCGGCCGCTCTCGGAATCTCTGGAATGCCATCAAAGGTGAGGTCCTATGGAAGATCTGTCAGGATAGATGTGTTTATAACTTTGATGACGCCCCTGAAGAGTGATTGATATGGAAATTGTTGTTTTAGGTGGCAAAAAAATTGCTAGCCATAAGAAATCCCCCTACCCCTTGCTTTATTTAGGCATCATATAGTGCTACTTTTGATCAACAATAAGCTTAAACCAAAGTGGGATGGATATGAGGTTGATAAGAGGGTGATTAATCTTCTTTGTAATGCGATCTAAACCATGTAAAAGCTACATGTGCTCTTTGGGATTAGGGGGGATCCCATGGGAACTAGTCCCCTTCACTTGTAGCTCTCTTTTGATTAATACAGGTATGGGAGAGTGGGCTAAGGCCAAATTTCCTTTATTTTAAGAAATAAACTTGGGAAAGAAAGTTTTTGCTCAAGAAATAAGAAAGGCACCAAAGTTCTTGGGCCTTTATGCGCTTGGGGAAAGTGACCACTTCTTGACTAGCAGCATCTTCTCACCCTTTAGGTCTTCAAGTTTGATGGGACCTTGAGGCATCTTCTCTTTGGTTTTAAAGTGCTTGGTGTAGGATTTTATTCTTGTTGTTGCATTAGTCTTCGCTTGCAATCCTTCTTGAATTCGTGCATATCTATATTGCCCTTATGTTTGGCTCGACATGATGAGGTAGATCTAATAAAAGTTGCATCTACCTTCCAATTTTTCTTTCTCACGAAATTATTACATACATCATGGAGGTGAGGTTTTGTCTACGAATGGCAATCTACGAAGTCAATATGCTTCGTGGATTTCTTCCATGTCCTAGGTTTTTTGTAGGTCGAGATGAACCTTACCCTTGAGGTATTAGAGATAATACCATATTGATTTTTGTTGGTAAATTTCTTATCTAAAAGTTTTGATCATCTTCAAGGCCCATACAATCCATTAGTGCCGCTTCTTTGGAGTGATCACACAAGTCTCGAGTACAAGGAGCACAGGCTACACTTATCTTATGCTCTATATTTGGCTCGTTGCTCTAGCTAAATATACTTTTCGAAATAGGGCATATTTGTTACTATTGAGCGATAAGCTATGGCCCGAGGTGGCTACCCATATTTTGCATTTTTTGACCCACATTCAGTAAATTAAATTGGCTACACTTTTCTTATGATCCATATTTGGCCCTTTGCTCTAGCTAGATAAGATTTTCAAAATAGGGCATATCTGTTATTATTGAGTGATAAGCGATGGCCCGAGGTTGCTACCCATATTTTGCATCTTCTGAGCCACATTCATTAAGTTACCCACTTCAACTAGATTACCAAGTCTATCTTGGCACAAAAATATAGTGGCTCCCTTCAATGAAATTTGGCCACTTTGATAGGTTTTCCTAAATTAAGGGGCCTACCTTCTAGGAGGTTTTTGCAAAAAGGTTTCTTGTCCTACTTGCTTCATAAAAGGATTGAATTAAATCAAAGAATTTGGCCCATCTTTGGCATGGAGGTGTATTTTCATAAAATAATAAATCATAACTTATAGCACAACATCACGTCTTGCATCCAAAATTAGGCACCCGGCTTTTAATCACTCATCCATAAGTAAGCAACTAATTGCATCATTTTTTCTATCCATAAACACGTCCAATGCCATCCCCAATCCAGAACACTCAACCAATCTCATGCTTTGGCAATTTGTTGGTGCAGTTGTTGATAATTCTTTATTGCGAGATAGTAGATAGTTACTATGTTGCTCTAGCTTTACTCGTTCACTCTATTTTCCATTGATCGAGAGCCAACTCTTGTTAGTGTTGAACTTTCATAACACACTGTTCAACGTCAGATAGGCAATCTCTTTCTCATCCTATAGGCATTATAGTGTAACAGCGCATGGATGACAGAACCTCTCATGTGTGACTATAGAACCATTGTATACGTGCTCCAAAACAGAATGACTTATATTAGGGTTCAGAAACACAAATTACGGTCATCGGAATGGACGCATGTACAAGAAGAGTTTGGGTCGGACTCTTTGTACTAGTTTTTGGGCTTGTAGAATAAATATGTGGCCTCATTCTAAAGAAAATAAATAGACTTTTTGAGCTTCTAGAGAAAAGAATATAAGGCCTCTTTGTAAGGAAAATAAATACACGTCTTGAGTTTCTATAAAAAAAATGTGGTCTATCTCTAAAACGAATACGTGAACGCTGAGCATGGCGGCTGATATGGTCGCTCGAGCTCTTATATAATTTTCCGCGAAGAAGTGAGCGATGTTGGTAATGGGGGAGCGCGTTGGCATTGTACGAAAGAAGACGGCTTGGAAATCCTCCTGTAGCCGAGTCATTCGCCCGCAACTGGAGAGAAAGAAAAAGATAAGGAGAAGAATGGCGGAGAAAGACGAGCGACTCTGTCGTTCTGCGTCATTCTTATCCCTATCTTAAACTACTCCTTCACCGTGAAAGCCCAAGGTATGTCAGAATTCCGTTGTTTATGGAGGGGAACTAATCTTTTCGGAGGGCATACATGTACGTTTCTGTGCTTGGGTGCATCGCAGTACTTTGGCTATGTTGACGTAATACGCTGAGGGTACGTCCGTCGCAGACGCTGCAATGCAATGCAGTAGTCGCCGGAAACTGAAGACAAAGATAAAGATAGGGTTAAGGATGATGAAGACAGACAGGCGACTCTTTGGCTGTCTTCGTCATCCTCATCTCTTTATATACGTTTCCGCACCTGCTTCGCCATCTTGACCTAAATCGGTGAATGCAAGTCCATCGCACAGGCTGCAATTGAATGCAATGCTTTGAGTTTGTTGACCTAAATTGCCTAGCATAAGTCCATCGCACAGGCTGCAATTGAATGCAATGCTTTGAGTTTGTCTTCACTGGCAGCTGAAGACAGACGAATGGGAAGCTATTCAGTGCATCATTCTTTTTTTTTTTTTTTGGTTTTCTCCAATGTTTTGCTATATAATGTATCCATAACCCTTGCTTGTTTATCTGATTGATATATCATATGGTTTATCATCTATTCTCAATTGTTCCGGTATTTATATAAGGTGTAAGTGTATATATATATATATATATATATATATATATATATATATATATATATATATATATATATATATGTGTGTGTGTGTACAGATGTATGCATCTGTATATCTATAAACAAAAGACAGGGTATATATACCTGTATATCTAGACACGTATGTGATGTTCTTCTATAGCATTCTCATATATGCGACACTTACCGCTATTTTTTTCGTCACGTGTGCAAACATTCCTCATATTTCCTCATGTGGAATAGATATGATGCCTTTTCTTCGTAAGATGAAATATCTGAGAGATTACTTAGTAGCTAGAGGGATGACTGGAATAATATTGCTTACGTTTCTTACGTTTGAAAGAAATTGGAGAGTGAATTCTTGAATGGAAGTAATTGTATAAATAATTTATTACAAATATCAAAGTTTTAATATGATTACTAAAAGTGATTTTTTTCGGCTCATTTCACTTGTGAAAGCTGTCCTTTGCTAATTTCAATGAGAACATTTTCGTTTTGACTCTTTTATTGGCAATGAAAGGAAATCCAAACGATTTTCCATTTGAAAAGTTACTTTCTACTTTATTGCACGATAATCAACCTAAGAGGAATAATTGACGGGAGGAAATTCTGGTGAGTAAAATTCTACCAATGCTTTGCTGTCAATGAAGGCGAAGATGAGAAGAAGTGATTAAATTACACACAACTTTGTGAGGTTTCCAACGATAGTGATCATGTCCTCAATATTTATCTGAAGCTCTAAGGTAAAGATGAAAGAGATTAGAACGGTTGTTGCATACACTTCTACTTCTAACACCGAGTCTATTGGTCTTCTAAAAAACCAAGAATGGGAGTTTACAACACATCATCATTAGCATCCATAATCTCAATTGTTTATTACGTGGATAGTGATGCAAACAAACATACTACGTCATATAAGATTCTATTCACTTCACTTGAGTCCTTAGTGGGAGTACTAGCATATTAACCGATGATCAATGCTGACATTAATAATGATATGGTTTGCATTGAAAGCAATTTATGGTAGGTATATAGTTCTTGATGTCTCCAATTGTGTATGGAATATTGCGCATAACATGTATATAAGCTCATAAATTAAGGAACATATCGAAGATTCTATATATGGAATTCATGTTTCATAAACTTGTTGAAATGCTAGATTCTGGCATCATCGGCTTGACCATTCAATTTCTTTTAGTCTTCTATACCTATGGTATGCGCTCTGATAATGAAGAAAAACTTATCATAGTGTCGAATGGGAAAATCTTATGATAATCTAGGAATTGAGCATTTGTCGTGTTAGATTTGAGCATTTAAAATTCATGTGAGATCAAGTATTATTTTATACTTTCATATTTAGAAAAATATTATGGCTATTGTGGAGAGCAAAAATAGATATCTCATGGAAATGTAAGATGTATGGGGATGAATCCAACATTACCTCATGGTTTCTAGTGGATCCTGATGTCTCTAGAAAAGACACCCGGGGCCTCATTTATGAGGAGGAGTAGATGCACTTCCCAAGATGCTCTGCTAAAGGGATATTCTCCTTAGGGAAGCATACCCTATAATATGCATGTGAAGAGAGACCCTTCACAAATGGAGAGTATAGGAAGGAGGAGTTCACAAGGTCTTAATGACTTGAAATTGCATCAATAGGTTCATTGAAATATAGAGATGATCACAGCAAGTGACAAAAAATAATTCACAAAAGACCCCACAGTAGCTCACCTATTGTCATTTGCCCATCCTTAAGGTTACCTAGTTAGTAGTGCTACTAGGAGGGCTCCCTTTCCACTGACAACACAAGAAGTTAGCAATCAAATAGTGAGATGGATGCCCAGGGTGTAATGCCAGTCATACACTCATAGATTGTATGCAACCTAAGATAATAAGAAAATCGAGAACGAGTGATGATTAAGCAAAACAAGAATTCAATGAACATTGAAGAATTAGGCCTATATGCCCTATAAAACACAACACTATATTAAGGAAAGAATGCAAAACACTTTCCAAATACACACGAAAAAATACCCCACATATAGTGATTATGTATCTTGATGGGAGAGATACAACAAGAGAATAATTACTACCACAAGAAACAAAAGATTTTCTTCATACAGAGAGGAAAAAAGCAACAAGTGCCAAAAGTGATAGTAGTGATTTATGTGATCCCCAAAACTAGTACTCAAAAATTGCTTCTATAGACACCAGTAAACCAAATCTTCGTGTCTAAACCAAATCTTCGTGTCTATAGAAGGAATTGTTGGCTCTCTCTGACTCTTGATAATCAAGAGTGAGAAGCTAATTTTGGTTCTTTGAGACTCTTGAATTATTGAGAGAGAGCCAAAATCAGCTTTCGCAACAGATTGGGCGTCTCAAAATGGTTTGAGTGGTAGCTTGGCCCAAGCTACCTACCTCTAGACAAAGTTACTCTACGGGCCTACCAACCCCTAGTGCACCTTATTTTAGAACTTCTCCGAGCTATTCCATACATCCACAAGTATTTACGAGGGCTACAATGGTAGCTTCTTTTCACATTAATATTTGTCTTCCAATCTTCAATAGGACTATTTTTACCATTGACGGTCTACCTAATTTTTTCCGTAAAACTAATATGTCCATCCCTTATAACTTGGGTTGCCCTACCTTCTGTTGCAAAAGGTGATGGGGGCGTCCTATTTATTTTGAAGAACAAAATGGGAGTAACTCAATTTTCGAGGTAGAGGATAAAAGAACGCAATGCGGTAGTCACTGGCAGCTGAAGACATACGAATCGGAAGATATTCAGTGCATTATTCTTTTTTTTTTTTTGGTTTTCTCAATTGCTTTGCTATATAAGCTTTCCATAACCTTTGCTCGTTTATCTGTTTGATATATCATATGGTTTATCATCTATCATATGTGTGTATGTGTGTACAGATGTATGCATCTGTATATATATAAACAAAAGACAGGGTATATATACCGGTGTATCTAGACACGTATGTGATGTTCTTCTATAGCATTCTCATATATGCGACACTTACCGCTATTTTTTTCGTCAAGTGTGCAAACATTCCTCATATTTCCTCATGTGGAATAGATATGATGCCTTTTCTTCGTAAGATGAAATATCTGAGAGATCACTTAGTAGCTAGAGGGATGACTGGAATAATAGATGACTGGAATAATATTGCTTACGTTTCTTACGTTTGAAAGAAATTGGAGAGTGAATTCTTGAATGGAAGTAATTATATAAATGATTTATTACAAATATCAAAGTTTTAATATGATTACTAAAAGTGATTTTTTTCGGCACATTTCACTTGTGAAAGTTGTCCTTTGCTAATTTCAATGAGAACATTTTCGTTTTGACTTTTTGATTGGCAATGAAAGGAAATCCAAGCGATTTGCCATTTGAAAAGTTACTTTCTACGTTATTGCACGATAATCAACCTAAGAGGAATAATTGACGGGAGGAGATTCTGGTGAGTAAAATTCTACCAATGCTTGGTTGTCAATGAAGGCAAAGATGAGAAGAAGTGATTAAATTACACACAATTTTGTGAGGTTTCCAACGATAGTGATCATGTCCTCAATATTTATCTGAAGCTCTAAGGTAAAAATGAAAGAGATTAGAACGGTTGTTGCATACACTTCTACTTCTAAGACCGAGTCTATTGGTCTTGTACAAAACCAAAAATGGGAGTTTACAACACATCATCATTAGCATCCATAATCTCAATTGTTTATTACGTGGATACTGACGCAAACAAACATACTACGTCATAAAAATTCTATTCACTTCACTTGAGTCCTTGGTGGGAGTACTAGCATATTAACCCATGATCAATGCTGACAGTAATAATGATATGGTTTGTATTGAAAGTAATTTATGGTAGGTATATAGTTCTTGATGTCTCCAATGGTGTATGGAATATTGCACATAACATGTATATAAGCTCATAATTTAAGGAACAGATCGATGATTCTGTATATGGAATTCATATTTCATAAACTTGCTGAAATGCTAGATTCTGGCATCATCGGCTTGACCATTCAATTTCTTTTAGTTTTCTATACCTATGGTATGCGCTCTGATAATGAAGAAAAACTTATCATAGTCTCGAATGGGAAAATCTTATGATAATCTAGGAATTGAGCATTCGTCGTGTTAGATTTGTGCATTTAAAATTGATGTGAGATCAAGTATTATTTTATAATTCCATATTCAGCAAAATATTATGGCTATTGTGGAGAGAAAAAATAGATATCTCATGGAAATGTAAGATGTATGGGGATGAATCCAACATTACCTCATGGTTTCTAGTGGGTCGTGATGTCTCTAGAAAAGACACCCGGGGCCTCATTTAGGAGGAGGAGTAGATGCACTTCCCAAGATGCTCCACTAAAGGGATATTCTCCTTAGGGAAGCATACCCTATAATATGCATGTGAAGAGAGACCCTTCACAAATGGACAACTTCACAAATGGAGAGTATAGGAAGGAGGAGTTCACAAGGTCTTAATGACTTGAAATTGCATCAATAGGTTCATTGACATATAGAGATGATGACAGCAAGTGATAAGAAATAATTCACAAAAGACCCCACAGTAGCTCACCTATTCCCATTTGCCCATCGTTAAGGTTACCTAGTTAGTAGTGTTACTAGGGAGCTCGCTTTCCACTGACAACACAAGAAGTTAGCAATCAAATAGTGAGATGGATGCCGTGGGTGTAATGCCACTCATACACTCATAGATTGTATGCAACTTAAGATAACAAGAAAATCGAGAACGAGTGATGATTAAACAAAACAAGGATTCAATATACATTGAAGAATTAGGGCTATATGCCCTAAAAGACACAACACTATATTAAGGAAAGAATGCAAAACACATTCCAAATACACAAAAAAAATTACCCCACATACAGTGATTATGTATCTTGATGGGAGAGATACAACAAGAGAATAATTAATACCACAAGGAACAAAAGATTTTCTTCATACACAGGGGAAAAAAGCAACAAGTGCCAAAAGTGATAGTAGTGATTTATGTGATCGCCAAAACTAGTACTCAACAATTGCTTCTATAGACACCAACAAACCAAATCTTCGTGTCTATAGGAGGAATTGTTGGCTCTCTCTGACTCTTGATAATCAGGAGTGAGAAGCTAATTTTGGTTCTTCGAGACTCTTGATTATTGAAAGAGAGCCAAAATCAGTTTCCGCCATAGATTGGTCATCCCAAAACAGTGTGAGTTGTAGCTTGGCACAAGCTACCTACCTGTAGACAAAGTTACTCTACGGGACTACCAACCCCTAGTGCACCTTATTTTAGAACTTCTCCGAGCTATTCCATACATCGACAAGTATTTACGAGGGCTACAATGGTAGCTTCTTTTCACATTAATATTTTTCTTCCAATCTTCAATAGGATCATTTTTAGCATTGACTAGCATAACACCCATATTTACCCTCTGTAAAAAGGATGCATAGATGTAGTGGTCACATGGAGTCACCCGATTTATGGAGGTGCAAAATAATGGACGGTCCACCTAATTTTTTCTATAAAACTAATATGTCCATCCTTATAATTTGGGTTGCCCTAGCCTCTGTTGGAAAGGTGATGGGGGCGTCCTATTTATTTTGAAGAACAAAATGGGAGTAACTCAATTTTTGAGGTAGAGGATAAAAGTGGGTCACCTATATCTGAGAGCGAAAACGATGGTGGGTCACAGAGATTTGTGTAGCAAACAAATAGTAGGGTACGTTTTTTTGATGGCGGTGCAAAATTGGGATGTCAGCATTTAAGGAGACATGAATGAAAGGCGCCTAAGTTTTAGCAAATTTGGAAAAGAAATGCTTGACTAAAGTCAAGTGGTCCATATGCTCTAGCTAAAGAGATAGTGGGGTCCTTGGCATTCTTGACATAGAGTGCATGGCTAACAAACTTGCACCAAAATAGATGGTTAAGGCATGCGAAGGTCTCCTATGCAAGGTTGATCTTTAGAAACAAGAAGGCGTTGACTTTAGTGGGATTCTAGAATTGGAAGAATGTTCATATTCTGACCTCTTTGTTTTCCACGATCCCTATCTTCACGAAAGGCTTGAATCTAGTGTGCTCCCTATGGAAGATTTGGAATAAAGTCAAAAGCTTCACAAGAACAAGTAAAGATTGGAAGTGGGCAGCTGGTATCAGACAAAATGACTTTATCTAGTTTTCAATCCATGGCATCCGGATCCTGGAATCTTGGAACATTCAAAACGCTAAGAGACTATCGAACAAAGGCTTCAAAAAATGAAAACATCTCTAGAAACAAGACATCAACTAGTGGATAAACTTTGAGGATACTGATCCAAGCATCAATATTATTTATGAAGAATGGAATACTTTGCAAAGCAAACATCTTGCCTGGGACCCCTCAAAGGTTCGCCTTCTCATGGGAAACAACACGTCGAGCCCTCTTGGTCCTAGATGACACAATGGTAATTTCCTAACTAAAATCCCAAACATCAAAGAAACCATTGCATATTAGGCCAACCTCAACAAGAAGTGGTGCATGTCGTGGAGAGAATTGCAGTGGGACATGAAGTTCATGGCTATCTGACACCCTCTCATAGAAATCAAAAAGTCTATCCTCTTATGGCAAATCCTTCATCACAGAATCTGGACCAAACTAAATGCTAGTAGAATTTGTGTGGTGCCTCCCTTGTGCAAGCGATGCTACCGGTCCATTGAGGATGTTTCTCATATCTTCTTTACTTCTCCAAACTCCAAGAGGCTCTAGTAGATTGGCGAAAAGAAAATTAGATTTTCCAAACATATCAGTCGGAAACAATCTCTCTTGGGAGAAGCGATTGAGTACTTTACAACTCTATAGAACACCATCAGAGGGGAGGTCCTATGGAGGACCTAGCCCGAAAGATGTGCTTATGACTTTGGTGACTACACCAAAGACTATTCGATTGAGAAATTATTATTCTTGCTTGGCAAAGGAATCGAACACTATAAGAAAACCCCTCTCCACCGTTCAAGCATCATCAAGTGCTACTTTTGATCAACAACAAGCTTAAAACCAAGTGGGTCCTGTATAAGGGTGATGAGAGGATGATTAACTTTCTTTATAATACCATCGAAACTCTATAAAATCTACCCATCCTTTATTGGATTTGGAGAATCCCATCGGCACTAGCCCCTTCACTTGTACTTTCTTCTGATTCATACAAGTCCAGGAAAGTAGGGTAAGGTCAGACTTCCTTTCTTAAAAAAACTTCGGAAAGAGACGCCTAAATCTTTGGGTCTTTATGCAAGTGGACACATAATGAAAAGCTTGGGTACATCATTTTTGGTGAGTTAACGAATAGTGTGACTAGATCTTCCTGAGTACGAAAATGAGAAAAATGATTTGGCTATCTTTGAATGTGAAGAAAGGAAATAAGGTGAGTAAAAATTTGGCGTTTTGAGGAAATAAGTCTAACCAAAAATTGAACCTAAGAGCAAAGTTACACGACTCTTTTTTGTCTTAATATATGGAAATTTGAGGCAATTGCCTTTAGGTGGTGCAAGAGATGTGAAAGGTGATTGTATGTTCTTAGCACATCCATAGTGCTACAAGCCCCATATGAAGCCTTTGCACCATTCGAGAGCAAGGTCTCTTTTTATTTGGTTCAAAAGAAATGAATCATCATTTTTCTAGTAATAAACTTTAGTAAACAAATGAACCAATGATATAAAGTGGTGATGGATCATCCCCACTCTTTCTTCAATTGAAGAAGGTGTTCACCATGGAAATCTTGACTAGCAGCATCTTCTCACCCTTTAGGTCTTCAAGTTTGATGGGACCTTGAGGCATCTTCTCTTTGGTTTTCAAGTGTTTGGTGTAGGATCTTATTCTTGTTGTTGCAATAGTCCTGGCTTGGAATCCTTCTTGCATTCTTGCATATCTATATTGCGCTTATGTGTGGCTCGACATTATGAGATAGATCTAAGAATAGTTGCATCTACCTTCCAATTCATCTTTCTTAGAAAATTAGTATGGATAGCATGGAGGTGACGCTTTGTCTGTGAATGGCAACCCACAAAGTCAATATCCTTCTTGGATTTCTTCCATGTCCTAGGTTTCTTGTAGGTCGAGATTGACCTTACCCTTGAGGTATAATGAGATAATACTATATAAATGTTAGTTAGTGGATTTCTTAGCTAAAAGTTTTGATCATATTCAAGGCTCATACAATTTATTAATGCCACTTCTTTGAATTCATCACACAAGTCTTGAGTACATGGAGCATGGGGTACACTTATCTTATGGTACATATTTGGTTGCTTGCCCTAGCGAGAAAAACTTTTTGAAATAGGGCATATTTGTTACTATTGAGTGATAAGGTATGTCCGGAGGGGGATACCCATATGTTGCATCTTTTGACCCACATTCATTTAATTACATGGGCTACACTTATCTTATGCTCCATATTTGGCTATTTTCTATAGCTAGATAAAAATTTCGAAATAGGGCATATTTGTTACTATTGAGTGATAAGCTATGGCCAGAGGTTGCTATCCACATCTTGCATCTTTTGACCCACATTCATGAAATCACCCACCTCAACTAGATTACCAAGTTTATCATGGAACAAGAATATAGTGGCTCTCGTCAATGTAATTTGGCCACTTTGATAGGCTTTTCTAAATTAAGGGGCCTACCTTCTAGGAGGTGTCTACAAAACGTTTCTTGTCTACTTGCTTCATAAAAGGATTGAATTACATCAAAGAATTTGGACCATCTTTGCCATCCAGGTGTATTTACACAAAATAATAAATAATAACTTATTGCACACCATCAAGTGGTCCATCCAAAATTAGGCACCCGGCTTTTAAGTGTTCATCCA
This sequence comes from Ceratopteris richardii, assembly GCA_020310875.1. Lineage (NCBI taxonomy): Eukaryota > Viridiplantae > Streptophyta > Polypodiopsida > Polypodiales > Pteridaceae > Ceratopteris > Ceratopteris richardii. The sequence continues at coordinate 139,349 of MU260558.1, forward strand.
CAAGTAGGCAACTAATTTCACCATTTTTTCTATCCATAAACATGTCCAATTTCATCCCCAATCTAGAACACAACCAATCTCATCCTTTAGTAATTCTTTGGTGTAGAAGTTGATAATTCTTTCTTACGAGATAGTAGATAGTTACTATGTTGCTCTAGCTTTACTCGTTCACTCTCTTTTCGATTGATCGAATCCCAACCCTTGTTGGTGTTGAACTTTCACACCACACTGTTGACCTCAGATAGGCAATCTCTTTGTTTCATGGAATTTCCATTTCTACTCTCTTTCTTTTCTTCACATGGTAGCTGACTCAATACTAGGTTTCATGATGGTAGAAACTAATACGCTAGGCAAAGTAAATAGAAAACGTTAAGTAAACATAGATGAAAAGCGTCAAGGATGGTTGATGAATATATATGTATGTATGTTAGTTTATTTATGTATTATGTATGTATGAACGTGTATAATAATTTATGTGTGTATTATGTATATATGCATGCAGATATTCATTTATGGACGTTGACTCTTTCTCATCCTATACGCATTATAGTGTAACATCGCATGGATGACAGAACCGCTCATCTGTGACTATAGAACCATGGTCTATGTGCACCCATTTTTATGGTTTTGTGATAAGGCAATTCAAAACGCCATTCTTGTAGTGAATCGGATCACATGCTTTTGCATCTTTTCAATAATGTTTAAGTTGGTTTGCAACGGAAAGAGGTTCTAATGGTGCACTCAACATGGTCAAATGGAAAACTACAAGAGGATTGAAAATAAGAACCGCATCAAGGTTGCTTGCATTAGCTAAATGTGGAAAATTTGTGGTTGCAACAAAACATATTCCAACAACCTAAACAATATTTCATAATGTATTTTAAAATAATACAGAGAACATTGTATATTCTTGTAGTATTACTTGAAAACCATCCAGTTTATCCTCAACAAAGAATGTATGTAACAGATTGTTTTCTTTATCCATGACAAAGAAAGAGAAAAGCCATAAGTAGTCGTTTGGGAGCGGAACGATAAGCAAATATCTGTTGATAGGAGTCAAAACAAATATCATTCATAGATGCAAATGTTGAAAAGCGTAATCGACCATGAATATCTGTTGGTAGGAGTCAATGACTTCATCTTGATTTTCGGACATATGAATTATTTCCCTGGATAGGGCATAATTAATTTTTTTTGGATTTCTTGAAGAGGTCGGATCATAATCTTCCATGCTAGAGCTGCATCAGGTTCTCCAATTCAACGAGCTTGAAGATCTTCTTTCCATTATACTTGTTCAATTTTCTCACAAAATTTTCAGAGGGGAAAACCCTACGAGAAAATGGACATGCAGCTCTTAAAGCCATATATAATAGCTACATATTTAACGAGTTTTAGAGTTATACTTTTTATGGTTTTCGGAAAGCAATGAATTATGTTAGGGTTCAAAAACACAAATTACGGTCATCGGAATTGAAGCATGTAAAAGAAAAGTTTGGGTCCGGCTATTTGTACGAGATTTTGGGCTTGTAGAATAAATATGTGGTGTCATTCTAAAGAAAATAACTAGACGTTTTGAGATTCTAGAAAAAAAAAATATAAGGTCTCTTTCTAAAGAAAATAAATAGACGTCTTTGAGGTTCTAGGAAAATATGTGGCATATCTCTAAAAAGAATGCATAAACGCTGAGCATATGTGGTATATGGCGGCTGATATGGCGGTGATATGGGACATGGCGGCTGATATATGTGGTATATGGCGGCTGATATAGTCGCTCGAGCTCTAATATGATTGTCCGCGGCGAAGTGAGCAATGCTGGTGATGGGGGAGTGCGTTGGCATTGTCCGAAAGAAGACCGGTTGGAAATCCTCGCGTAGCAGAGTCATTCGCCCGCAACTGAAGAAAAAGAAAAAGGTAAGGAAAAGAATGCCGGAGAATGACAAGCGACTCTTTGTCTTTCTGCGTCATTCTTATCCTTATCTTCTTCTCCTCCTTCACCGTGAAAGCCCAAGGTATGTCAGAATTCCGTTGTTTGTGGAGGGGAAATAATCTTTGTGGAGCGCATACATGTACGTTTCTGTGCTTGGGTGCATCGCAGTACTTTGGCTATGTTGACCCAATACACTGAGGGTGAGTCCGTCTCAGAAACTGAAGACAAAGATAAAGATAGTGTTAAGGATGATGAAGACATACAGGCGACTCTTTGGCTGTCTTCGGCATCCTCAACACTACATAGACGTTTCCGCACCTGCTTCGCTATCTGACCTAAATCGGTGAACGCAAGTCCATCGCACAGGCTGCAATTGAATGCAATGCTTTGAGTAAGTCCATCGCACACGCTGCAATGCACTGCGGTACTCACTGGCAGCTGAAGACAAAGAAAAAGGTAAGGTTGCGGTTGATGGTAAGACTATATGTCAGAGAACTTGTGCCTCGTACGGTTCTCTGACATATAGTCGAATCGGAAGATATATAATGTATCCATAACCTTTTGCTGGTTCATCTGTTTCATATATCATATGGTTTATCATCTATTCTCAATTGTTCTGCTATTTATATAAGGTTTGAATATATATATATATATATATATATATATATATATATATATATATATATATATATATATATATATATATATATATATATATATCAACACGCGCGCGCACACACATATATATATATATATATATATATATATATATATATATATATATATATATACATATATATATATATACATACTCACACCTTATATATATACTCCAGCCATTGCTTGTACTAAATGCACTGAATATCTTCCGATTCGACTATATGTCAGAGAACCGTACGAGGCACAGGTTCTCTTCGTCTTCCAATACGCTGAAGGTAAGTTCTCTGATACCAATACTTGAAGTTTGAGGTATATGGAAGCACACAAACAACGCAAGGAACAAGAAGAAATTTGGTTCGAAACACACAATAGTGAATGTATTACCTCTAGAATGTACAAAGATAAGTAAGTTGTTATAGCTATAGGCATATATACAAGCTGAGGGCGAAAACCTTCTTAAGAGGGAAAAAAGTACCCCTGTGGTCCTAGAGTGTTCAGAATCATGAGTACCTATATATATTTATATATAAAGCTCAAAATGGTATTATTCAGCCCATAATCATATTATTGAGCCCATAATGGTATTATTAAGCATTCCCTTCATTGTGTTATTAATCCCATAATGGTATTATTAAGCTATTATGCTTAAGCCAATTAGCCCATAAAGGCTTAAGCTATTACCAGGCTGAAGTGTTTGTTTTCTTTTAAACAAAGTTATCTTTTCCCCCCATCTCGCCAACATGGGGGTGAGTTGTTCCTGGAAGAATGTAGTCAGATGAGTTTGTACCTCTGAGAATTGTTTTTTCTTGAGACCTTCAAGTATTTGTGCTTTTAGGTTGAGAAGCAATGACTTTTCATATTGAGCGATCTATGGCAAAGCTATCCGATCTCAGAACCCATGAATCACCATGAAGATGAGCAACTTGTCAAAGGCAACAACTTCACCATATTGTGCCGTCTCCAAGGTGCCACAAAGTGCTTTGATAGCATTTAGTGAATTGGCATATCCTACAAAAGTAATTTAAAATCTTATGCTAATAGAAGGCTGAACTCTACGATAGAAAAGTTTAGTTTCCAGGTCTTCCATCTATAATGGAAATGACATTGGTAGAAACCTAAGCACAAATGTCTCTAGCTTTTGTTTCAATGATAGGTAAATCATTCCATCTACGAGTACTAGTGTGGTCTAACCTCTTGAAAGCTCTTTCAAATAAATATGAATATAAATAAAAGATATCTCTTCTCTCTCAAATAAATATGAATATAAATAGAAGATATCTCTTGGGAAAGCCTCAGAACCTGGTGGTCTATGTAGCAATAAGAACATTTGTTGATATGCCACTAATTACTTATAAAGACCGTCATAGATGATTAATGCATGCATTCGATGATCTCTAAAAATCTCTCCCATAGCACAACTAGAATATGGTGTGAAAAATTGCAGGGGAGTAGGATCCGAAGTTGTCGTTGGAATAATAATAGAATTTTCTAGAGTAGTGGCTTCTAAGAGAATTCAACCATTTTCTCCACAGCAAATATTTTTGCACAATCAGAATATACAGATAAAACAACCTTTCACTCTTAGAAACATGTGCATTGTTTAGTTTTGGATTCAAAAACGAATCAATAATTGTAGCAATCTTTGTATTTTTTTATTGGTGGATTATTAGTTCTTGTTGACTAGCACATATGGCGACTAGACTATCCATCACTTTTAAACAACTCACCACCACCGTTTGTCCTGAATCTCTTCATCTTCTTCCCTGTTTCAGTTTCAACAAGCTCAAGCCATTCTTTAAACTTACCAAAAGCTTAAGCCTTATCCCGAAGGAAGTACACCCACATCTTCCTACTATAGTCGTCGACAAACATAAAGTAGGAAGATCTGACCAAGGCCCGTGTAGGTATTTTTCTGCACAAGTCAGCATGCACCATCTCTAGAAGATAGCTTGCCTTGTTCTTGCTTTCTTGTGGAAACAGCTTCCACAGTTGCTTGCCCATCATGCAAGCCTCACATGGTTCCTTCATTTCTGCAATCGATGGTAGGTGTGCAACCATACCTCTACGATGCATCTCCTTCAGTACAAGGTATCCAATGTAGCCGAATCTCTCATGCCATAGCTTATGTATGCCCATGCTTGTAGTGGCTGTAAGAGCACATAACTCATATAGGTTGTTCCTCCTTATGCCAGTCCCAACAATGTTGTTGTTACCATCCATAATCTTAGCTCCTGTCTTACTGAAAGATACTTGATGACCTTGATCATATATAGAAGCTACTGAAAGTAGATTTCGTTTTATTTGTGGAGCATACAGCATATTTGGAAGCTTTTTGATATCACCATTAGAGTTAATGAAAGAAACCGTACCTTCCCCTCTGTGGGACATCTTGCATTTTTTCCTACCTTTACTCTGATGGGTTCCTTTAGAGGCTGTAAGGAACTCTAAAGGTCTTTTCTACTCGTAATGTGATGAAATGCACCACTGTCCAACACCCATGAGTCATCTGGTCCTAAATCTTTAGTCGAGGACCACACTTCCTCTATCGTAACAAATAACTCAAGCTTTGTTTCTGCTGTGTTGGCAGACTCCTTGCCCTTGCCACCTTTTGAAAAGCCACTCTTCTCTTCTGCCTTCTTGATGCGACAGTCATGGATTCTATGTCCCTTCTTCTTGCAGTGGAAACACTCTCCCTTCAACTTCTTTTTTTCGTTCTTCTTTTTGTCTCTATCTTTTGAAGAGTTTTTTTTGCCTCCTTTGGCATTTGTTGTGAATGTAGCATCTTTGCTACCACCACTCCTTGCCTTGAGCCGTGGAGCTTAGATGGCAATCTAGACAGAGTCTAGATGAAGGGCTTACTAGTGCGCAATGTTATGTAAAGCTCGACCTGGGCCGTGCTTATATAGCTTTTACAAGGCGGTTCGGTATAGATAAATGTACTTGGGAGATACAAGATAGTCGGTAAAATATATGATCCGACAATATCTCCATGACCAGAAGTCCTACGGTCTTGGCCCTACGTGCCCGGGGGATAGCCCCCCCGGACCCCCCAAAAGGGGGCAAGCCCCCCTCTGCACTCCCCCCATTAAGGTTCTATGGGGAAACTGCGCGACGCCACAGAGCCTTTATTTTCACCTTAAATGGTAACCCAATGGCCTGGAAGTTTATGCCCTACCTAACCTAACGGCTAGGCTCACAAAGATCATCTATAACCATCAACGGTCGCACATAGACCTCATCTAACTTGGAAGTTAGGGTTTCACAAATGTCCGGGCTCTCATAATGTCTTCTACTCATAATGGGGGCCTTACAACTTAGGGCACCATGGATCATTTGTGCTCAAATGAGGGTGGAGTATTGAGCATATCTAATATAATACAAGTACGGGAGAGTAGGCTAAGGCCGAAGTTTCTTCATTTGAAAAATAAACTTGGGAAGGCAAGTTTTTGCTCAAGAAATAAAAAAGGCAGCTAATTTCTTGGGCCTTTATGCAAGTGCGGCAAGTGATTCTTGGACTTCTATGCAAATTGGATGACTAGAGTTTGGACTTCCGTAACAAAGTGGGTGACCACTTCTTGGTTATTAATGAAAAGCTTGGGCACATAATTTTTGTTGAGCTAACAAAAAGTGTGACTAGATCTTCCTGAGTACGAAAATGAGAAAAATGATTTGGCTATCTTTGGATGTGAAGAAAGGAAATAAGAAGAGTAAAAATTAGGCATTTTGAGGAAATTATTCTAATAAAATATTGAACCCAAGAGCAAAGTTACACGACTCATTTTTGTCTGAATATGTGGAAACTTGACGCAAGTTCCTTTTGGTCGTGCAAGAGATGTGAAAGGTGACTGTATGTTCTTAGCACATCCATAGTGCTACAAGCCCCATATGAAGTCTTTGCACCATTCGAGAGCAACTTCTCTTTTTATTTGCTTCAAAAGAAATGATTCATCATTTTTCTAGTAATGAACTTTGACTAGTAGCATCTTCTCACCCTTTAGGTCTTCAAGTGTGATGGGACCTTGAGGCAGCTTCTCTTTGTTTTTCAAGTGTTTGGTGTAGGATTTTATTCTTGTTGTTGCAATAAACCTCGCTTGGAATCCTTATTGCATTCTTGCATATCTACGTGCCCTTATATTTGGCTCGACATGATCAGATAGATCTAAGAATAGTTGTATCTAGCTTCCAATTTTTCTTTCTCACAAAATTAGTAGAGATATCATGGACGTGAGGCTTTGTTTGCGAATGTCAATCTACGAAGTCAATATCCTTCTTGGATTTCTTCCATGTCCTAGCTTTCTTGTAGGTCGAGATGGACCTTACCCTTGAGGTATAATGAGATAATACCATAGACATTTTTATTAGTAGATTTCTTATCTAAAAGTTTTGATCATCTTCAAGGCTCATACAATCCATTAATGCCACTTCTTTAGAGTCATCACACAAGTCTTGAGTACAAGGAGCATGGGCGACATTTATCTTATGCTCCATATTTGGCATCTTGCTCTAGCTAGATAAACTTCTCGAAATAGGGCATATTTGTTACTATGTATTGGTAAGCTATGGCCCGAGGTGGCTACCCATATTTTGTCTCTTTTGACCCACATTCATTAAATTACATGAGCTACACTTATGTTATGCTCCATATTTGGCTCTTTGCTCGTGCCAAATAAACTTTTCGAAATAGGGCATATTTGTTACCATTGAGTGATAAGCTATGGCCCGAGTTGGTGTAGTACCCCTCCTTCTTCTGCTCTTGCTGCTTGATCTTCTCCATAAGCTTTTCTGCACCCTTGAAGACATCAGATGGCCTCACACCACCATTGTTATGGACATTAAACCCAACTCGGACTCTAGGCTCCTTTGACATCACAAACTCCAATGCTGCTAATTGGCATCTCTCAACCCACGTGATGCAATCAACAGGACAAGCTTTAATGGCATCCCCTATAGCCCGTTTAGAGTCACCCCATTGACCAACCACTCTTGCTCGTTCATATCTGCTCTCAATGGAGAAAGTGTTTGGTGCAATAAGGGCACATTATAGACAGCCTACACAGTGGCTCTCATCAACGAAGATAGCTCTCTCTTCATGAGAAGGTCCTAGCCATTTGGAATAAAATGGAGAACCAGTATAGCCCTGTAATTCCGAGGAACATGCAACAGATTGATCACATATGGATCTCTGATCGGGATCCGCAAGTGTAGTATAGGCCTGATACAGAAGGATGGAAATTTCATCGCCAGCTATGTCTAGATGGCACTTCTTCTGTAACCACCGATAAGATCTCCGTATCTCTTGCAAGCTCCCTCTTGCTCTCTCCGTGTGTGACCCCCCTCTTTTTCTTCCTTCTCTCTCTCTCCCCCTCTCTTCCCCCCTCTCTCTCTCTTTCCTCCTCCCTCTCTCCCTTTTTCTTTCTCTCTCTCTCTCTTTCTCTCTCTCTCTCTCTCTCTCTCTCTTTGTCTCTCTTTCTCTCTCTCTCTCCCCCTCTCTTCCTCCCTCTCTCTCTCTTTCCTCCTCCCTCTCTCCCTTTTTCTTTCTCTCTCTCTCTCTCTCTCTCTCTCTCTCTCTCTCTCTCTCTCTCTCTCTCTCTCTCTCTCTCTCTCTCTCTCTCTCTCTCTCCTCCCCCGTCCCTGCCTTTTTCTTTCTCTCTCTCTCTCTCACACATTGCTTGGTTCCTTCACTTCTTCTTGAATGAGGTCAGCCATCAAGGCTATGTTTACAATATGGGTGCTTGCCTGTCTCTATTCCTCTATTCTCTATGATCGCCTCTGTCCATCTACAACCTGTTCTAGTGACTGTGGGATGGGGTTTGTAGAACCATAGAGCTTCCTCACCCAACGTGGCAATGGCTTTTCCACTTGGGTTTCGGCAGGTTGGTGACTTTCAGACTCATCATCCGAAGATGATGCTTCCTTCTCTTGTGTAGAAGGGATAGCTCTTGGGCCAGGATCATAGTGGATTACCCCTTCGCCTGATGATAAAGTGGAAGATCTCTTTTCCTCCTCCACTGCATGTGGCTGCTCCTCCTTGAACACCACATCAGGACTCGCCATGATCTTCTTAGCCTCATGGTCATAAAGCTTATAAGCTTTCTTATCTTCGTTGTACCCTAGGAAGATACATTTGATGCTTTCTAGTTGAAGCTTGTTTTACTCCCTATCTGGAATATGTACATAACATTCACTTCCAAATACTTTGAAATGGGAAATAGAAGGCTTTTTACCAGTGTAGGCTTCTTGTGGAGTCTTTCCATCAAGTGCCTTGGTGTAGCTTCGATTGAAGATGTAGACACTAGTATTGACAGCCTCTACCCAAAATTGATTAGGCAAGCCCTTTCCTTTCAACATGCACCTTGCCATCTCCATGATGGTTCGATTCCAACGTTCTGCAACACCTTTCTGTTGAGGACTATGTGCCACTATGACTTGATGCTTGATTCCCTTACTCTTGTAGAAATCTGCAAACTCTGTTGATGTGAAATCACCACCACTGTCTGTCCTGAAACCGTGTCTGATTACGAGTTTCATATTGATTTCTCAATATGTTCCATGCTTCACATGCCTTCGTAGTATGCTAAATGAGAGTCAGAACACTATGAGAAGTACTTGTAACTAGAGCACAGAGTGCATCTGCATTTCTACGTTTCCAAGCACATAGAAGATCAGCATCAGGAGGAATCATTCGACCAGGATTATTTGGATTAGGACTTTCTTGAGGCTCATGATCAGTCCCAAGAACAGTCTCTGAAAGCTCATACGAATCAAGAATAGAATTGATTTTGAACTTCCACAGGGCGTAGTTAGTACCATCAAGTTTACCTTCCGTGAAGGCTGGTGGCCGTATCCGCAACGTTGGGATGACCGGCATCACTGTTGCTCCTCCTTGTGTACCACCTACTCCTGTTGATGAACCACCTTGGCCCCCAGTCGTAGATGATGATGCACCGCTTGACATCTTCTCTCTTTTGTTGTTTAGAACTCTACACCCTCTCCATTTTTGCTTCTGCACCACTCAGAGGGACTTGAGCTCAGATACCATGTAAGAAAATATATGTAGACAGAGTTAAGAGAAAAACGCAGAAAAAGATAGACACACACGTAGAGATAGAGAACTCAAATTCTCAGATTGCCGAGCGTAATGCAGTTACAATGATGGTGCTGTCCACCCATGCGCTCCCACTCTGCATCTTAGATAGGGATCTAGACAGACTCTAGATGAAGGGCTTACTAGTGCGCAATGCTATCTAAAGCTCAACCTGAGCCGTGCTTATATAGCTTTTACAAGGCGGTTCAGTATAGATAAACGTAGTCGGGAGATACAAGATAGTCGGTAAAATATATGATCCGACAATATCTCCATGACCAGAAGGCCTACCGTCTCAGCCCTACGGGCCCAGGGGATAGCCCCGTCGGACCCCCGAGAGGGGGGCAAGCCGCCCTCTGCACTCCCCCCATTAAGGTTTTATGGGGAAACCGCGTGACTCCACAGGGCCTTTATTTTCACCTTAAATGGTAACCCAATGGTCTCGAAAATTATGCCCTACCTAACCTAATGGCTAGGCTCACAAACATCATCTATAACCATCAACGGTCACACATAGAACTCATCTAACTTGGAAGTTAGGGTTCCACAAATGTCAGGGCTCTCATAATGGCTTCTCCTCATAATGGGGGCCTTACATCTTAGAGCACCATGGATCATTTGTGGTCACATGATGGAGTAGTATTGAGCATATCTAACATAATACAAGTACGGGAGAGTAGGCTAAGGCCGAACTTTCTTTATTTAAAAAATAAACTTGGGAAAGCAAGTTTTTGCTCAAGAAATAAAAAAGGCAGCTAAATTCTTGGGCCTTTATGCAAGTGCGGCAAGTGATTGTTGGACTTCTATGCAAATTGGATGACTAGAGTTTGGACTTCCGTAACAAATTGGGTGACCAATTCTTGGTGTTTAATGAAAAGCTTGGGCACATAATTTTTGGTGAGCTAACAAATAGCGTGACTAGATATTCCTGAGTACGAAAATGAGAAAAATGATTTGGCTATATTTGGATGTGAAGAAAGGAAAAAAGAAGAGTAAAAATTGGGCATTTTGAGGAAATTAGTCTAACCAAAAATTGAACCCAAGAGCAAAGTTACACGACTCATTTTTGTCTTAATATGTGGAAACTTGACACAAGTTCCTTTTGGTCGTGCAAGAGATGTGAAAGGTGATTGTATGTTCTTAGCACATCCATAGTGCCACAAGCCCCATATGAAGCCTTTGCACCATTCGAGAGCAACGTCTCTGTTTATTTGCTTCAAAAGAAATGATTCATCATTTTTCTAGTAATGAACTTTGACTAGCAGCATCTTCTCACCCTTTAGGTCTTCAAGTGTGATGGGACCTTGAGCCAGCTTCCTTTGTTTTTCAAGTGTTTGGTGTAGGATGTTATTCTTGTTGTTGCAATCGACCTCGCTTCGAATCCTTATTGCATTTTTGCATATCTACATGCCCTTATATTTGGCTCGACATGATGAGATAGATCTAACAATAGTTGTATCTACCTTCCAATTTTTCTTTCCTACAGTAGAGATATCATGGAGGTGAGGCTTTGTTTGCGAATGGCAATCTACGAAGTCAATATCCTTCTTGAGATAATACCATAGAAATTTTTGTTAGTAGATTTCTTATCTAAAAGTTTTGATCATCTTCAAGGCTCATACAATCCACTAATGCCACTTCTTTAGAGTCATCACACAAGTCTTGAGTACAAGGAGCATGGGCGACATTTATCTTATGCTCCATATTTGGCTCCTTCCTCTAGCTAGATAAACTTCTCGAAATAGGGCATATTTGTTACTATTGAGTGGTAAGCTATGGCCCGAGGTGGCTACCCATATTTTGCATCTTTTGACCCACATTCATTAAATTACATGAGCTACACTTATGTTATGCTCCATATTTGGCTCTTTGCTCTTGCCAGATAAACTTTTCGAAATAGGGGATATTTGTAACTATTGAGTGATAAGCTATGGCCCGAGTTGGCTACTCATATTTTGCATCTTTTCACCCACATTCATTAAATTACCCACTTCAACTAGATTAACAAGTTTATCTTGGCACAAGAATATAGTGGCTCGCCTCAATGAAATGTGGCCGTTTTGATAGGCTTTCCTAAATTAAGGGGTCTACCTTCTAGGAGGTGTCTGAAAAAACGTTTCCTGTCCTACTTGCTTCATAAAAGGATTGAATTACATCAAAGAATTTGGCCCATCTTTGGCATCGAGGTGTATTTACACAAAATAATAAATCATAACTTATTGCACAACACCACGTGGTTCATCCAAAGTTAGGCACCCGGCTTTTATTGGTTCATCCACAAGTAGGCAACTAATTTCACCATTTCGTCTATCCACAAACACGTCCAATTCCATCCCCAATTTAGAACACTCAAGCAATCTCATCCTTTGGCAATTTGTTGGTGTAGTAATTGATACTTCTTTCTTGCGAGATAGTAGATAGTTACTATATTGCTCTATCTTTACTCGTTCAGTCTCTTTTCCACTGATCGAATCCCAACCCTTGGTAGTGTTGAACTTTCAAAACACACTGTTCACCTCAGATATCAGATAGGCAATCTCTTGGATTCATGCAATTTCCATTTCCACTCTCTTTATTTTCTTCAAATGGTAGCTTCCTCAATACTAGGTTTCATGAGGCTAGAAACTAATACGCTAGTGAACGTAAATAAAACGTTAAGTAAACATAGATGAAAAACGTTAAGTAAACGATGGTTAATAAATATGTATGTATGTATGATAGTTTATTTATGTATTATGTATGTACGCACGTATAATAATTCATGTGTGTATTATGTATATATGCATGTGGATATTCATTTATGGACGGTGACTCTTTCTCATCCTACACGCATTATAGTGTAACATCGCATGGATGACAAAACCACTCATGTGTGACTATCGAACCATGGTCTACGTGCATCCATTTTTATAATTTTGTGACAAGGCAATTCAAAACGCCATTCTTTTAGTGAATCGGATTATATGCTTTTGCATCTTTTCAATCGTGTTTAAGTTGCTTTTCAATGGAAAACGGTGCTAATGGTGCACTCCACATGGTCAAATACAGAACTACAAGAGGATTGAAAATAAGGACCGCATCAAGGTTGTTTGTAATAACTAAATTTGGAACATTTGTGGTTGCAACAAAACATATTCCAACAACCTAAAAATTGTTTCATAATCTGTTTTAAAAGAGTCTCTGTGCTTGGATGCATCGTAGTACTTTGTGCCTCGTGCGGTTCTCTGACATAGGGTCGAATCTGTTTGATATATCATATGGTTCATCATCTTTTCTCAATTGTTCTGTAAGTATATATATATATATATATATATATATATATATATATATATATATATATATATATATATATAAACAAAAGACGTGGATAAACAATCGTTTCACAAAGTTAAGGTTAATTTTCTTTTAGTTCGCCATACTCATGATCACGTTGATAAAATGTGTACTACGTTCTCAAAGGGACTAAAACATCATAATGCTTTTTCTCTCCCAACATTAGTTATCCTAATTTCTTAAGCTTGAAGTTCAGCATGCTACACAAAACTATGATTTCAAGGAGTTTTGCTCAACAAGTGTTCATAATAGTAATAAAGGTTTAGCTCAATTAAACAATGTTAGTTTCAACCATATATTCTTGACAAGGGGTCATGATGATGTATATGTTTTTTGTAAAGCAATATTCATTTTTTGGTGGGTGGGAGTCTACCGATGAGTAAATATTTTTATTTCATATCATGATAAAAATAGTTTGATAGAGTATAGAAGAGGAGACATATTAAGCATGCAAAGAAATATGTAAGGAATCAAGATGTATTATTAAAGGGTTACTTTTTTATCCTTCAAGAGAAGTTTGCAAGGAATTTTATTGCACAATATTGGCCTATTAACATTCCATAGAAAATAGTCTCTATGCTATTGGCCTTTTAACATTCCAAAGCATAATATTGGCCTATTAACATTCCATAGAAAAGAGTTGGTGGCATAGTGAGAGTGAAATGAACTCCCATGATTGGGATATGTGAAGAAAAACGTAAACCTTAGAATTCCATTTATATCAAAGCATGTCCTAAATGCATTTGTACAAGAATTTATCCCCAATATATTTTACGAAAGCGAGAAAAATGGAGCAAAAATTTCTTCGTTTCATCCATACCATCAATTAATAATCAAATTTAATGTTTTAAGTCTTCCAATGCTTCACTCCTATGATAAATTTCTTTCTTTCTTTCTAAACCTTGAATTTCGTGGTGCTCTTTTAGAAAACTATTAAAATTATCCATTTATAATACTAGTTTGGTTCCCTTTGTCATGTTCTTTAAAGTGGTCCTATTGAGCCCTCACTGAGCATAATAGTATGAGGAATACTCAAGTCTTTGAAACCTCTCTGCAAAGTCTAGAAAAATGTCAATATTGCACATAGTTTGCATTTTTACTCACCATTTCTTCTCTATACATGTGAAAAAGGTCTCAAGATATAATGTTATTTGATAAGTGTAATCTTCTAGCTGTAGGCATATCATCACAATGAAGACTAGAATATTTCATCATCCAATGCATTGCATGTTCACCAATATATCCTTTGTTGGAAATTCTATAAGACTTTTGAAAAGCCACATCATTATTGCCAAGGTAAATGCAATTTTAAATACATTCCTATAGCTTTGCATACCTTGATAGATTTAATATTGAAATGCAAGAATATCCTTGTTTATTTACATGTTACTACTACAATTTATAACCTATGTTTCATTAACTCATTCGAAGAAATTCTCTATTATGTATTTTATTTTCTTCATTCCTAACTTATACAAACATTATTAGCCACAAAATGCATCATTATATCTAAAGCCAACTATTTATATAAAGCAAGGAATCATAATTATTATTTTTCTTCTACAGCTAATGGAGCTCCTTGATCCAATATGCTCATTGGAACGTTTTCCACATACACTTAAATGTAAAGAGAAATAATAAGGTCAATTAACATTGACACAATGAGAATTGTCACATTGAGATAACTTAAAAGATTCAACTGAGAGCATAGAATCATCCAAATCATCTATATTATGGGCATCCTCACAAAGATTTTTCCTTGTTCGTGAGAAAGGATTATTAGAAAATAAGGAGTTCAACTATGCGGCTCAAAGAAAAGAGATCGCTAGGGATCAACATAGAAGAAAGATCTCATATTCTCTTAGGTAAGACAAATAAAAATGCATTTGAATATGTAACATACTCCCTAGGAGGCACCTTTCACATCTGTTGCACCACCAAAAGGAGATCCCCTCAAGTTTCCACATTTTAAGCCAAAAATCAGTCAAGTATCTCTGTTGTTGGGTTCAATTTTTGGCCACACTACTTTCCTCAAAATGCCCAACTTTTACTCATCTTATTTTCTTCTCCACGTTCAAAGATAGCCAAATAATTTTCATCATTTTCATACTCACGAAGATCTAGTCACAATATTTGTTAGCTCACTAGCAATCATGTCCCCAAGCTTTTCATTAATCACCAACAAGTAGTCACCCAATGTTTTGTGGAATTCCAAACTCTACTCACCCAATTTGCATGGAAATTCAACAATCACTTGCACCAAAAAATTAGGTTTCTTTTTATTTCTTGAGCAAAAACTTTCTTTCCCAAGTTTATGTTTTAAATAAAGAAAGTCCGGCCTTAGCCTACCCTCCTGAACTTGTATTAATCAAAAGAAAAGCACGAGTGAATGGGACTAGTACCCAGGGGATCCCTTGAATCCCAAAGAGCATGGGTATCTTTTACAGAGTTTAGAGGGCATTACAAAGAAGTTTAATCATCCTCTCATCACCTTGATGTAGGGCCCACTTGGGTTTAAGCTTGTTGTTAATCAAAAGGAGCACTTTATAATGCCTAAAGGAGGGGGGATTTCTTACAGTTAACTATTCTTTTGCTAAGGAGGAACAAAAATTTCACAATCCACCACTCTTTGGGGGAGTCACCAAAGTTATAACAACATATTTCCAGCCAAATCTTTCATAGGACCTCTCCTTTGATGGCATTCCAGAGTGCAAGGAGCAGTCGATCGCTTCTCAAAGTAGAGCTTGTTTGTAACTGATATATTTCAGAAGTCTAATTTTCTTTTCGATTATTTGCTAGAGCCTATTGGGTTTGGGACAAGTAAAGAACATGTGAGAAACATCTTCAATGGACCGGTAGCAGCGGTTGCACTAGGGAGGCAACCACACAAATTTTGCTAACCTCTAGGTTGGTCGAGATTCCGCGATGAAGAACTCTCCATAAGAGAACAGACTTTTTGATTTCTATGATAGGATTCCACATATCCACGAACTTCATGTCCCACCACAATCCTATCCATGACATGCACGACTTCTTGTTGAGTTTAAGTTGATAATCAATAGTTTCTTTGATATTTAGGATTTTTGTTAGGCGATTACCATTTGGCCATTTGAGACCAAGCGGGCTCTGCATGTGGTGCCCATGAGAAGTTGAACTTTTGAGTGGTCCCACGCTAGATGTTTGTTTTGCAAAGTAGTCCATTCTTCATAAGTAATCTTGACACTAGGGTCAATATCCTCGAAGTTGATCCACTGGTTGGTGTCACGTAGTATGTCTAGTTGCATCACTATCAAAGTCATAATCAATTGAGATTATGAATCCTATTGATGATGTGTTGTCAACTCCCATTGTTTTGTTTTGTACAAGAAGAATAGACTCGGACTTAGAAGTAGAGGTGCATGCAGAAACCGTTCTTATCTCGTTCATCTTTGCCTTAGAGCTTGAGATAACTATTGAGAACATGATCACTATCCTTGAAAATCTCACAAGATTGTGTGTAATTTAATCACCGTCTCATCTTTGCTTTCATTGGCAACAAAGTATTTGTAGAATTTTACTCACTAGAAGTTACTCCCGTCAATTGTTATCTTAGATTGATCATCGTGCAATAAAGTAGAAAGTATCTTTTCAAATGCAAAATCGTTTGGGTTTCCTTTCATTGTCAATCAAAGAGTTAAAACGAAAATGTTCTCATTGAAATTAGCAAAGAATAACTTTCACAAGTGAAATGTCTCGAAAAAAATCACTTTTAGTAATCATTTTCTCTATTAAAACTTTGACCTTTGTAATAAATTATTTATAGAATTACTTACATTAAAGTGTTCACTCTCCAATTTCTTCCAAACGTAAGAAACGTAAGCAACATTATTCCAGGCATCCCTGTAGCTACCAAGTGATCTTTCAAATATTTGATCTTACGAAGAAAAGGCATCATAGCTTTTTCACATGAACAAATATGAGGAATGTTTGCACACGACGTAAAAATAGTGGTAAGTGTCGGATATATGAGAGTGCTATAAAAGAACATCACATGCGTGTATATATATACCGTTATATATGCCCTGGCTTTTGTTTATATATATATATACAGATCCATACATCTGTATACCCATACACATATACACAGATATATATATATATATATATATATATATATATATATATATATATATATATATATATATATATATTCATATATATATATATGGACACACTACACCTTATATATATATATATACTTCAGCCATTGTTTGTAGTAAATAGCAGACCAACTGAGAATACATGATAAACCATATGATATATCAAACAGATAAACGAGCAAAGGTTATGGATACATTATATAGCAAAGCGTCGGAGAAAACAAAAAAAGAAAAATGCACTGAATATCTTCCGATACGACTATATGTCAGAGAACCGTAAGAGGCACAAGTTCTCTTCGTTTTACAATCAACCTCAACCTTACCTTTTTCTTTGTCTTCAGCTGGCAGTGAGTACCGCATTGCATTGCAGCGTGTGCGATGGACTTACGCTCGCCATTTTAGGTCAACATACTCAAAGTATTGCATTGAATTGCAGCGTGCGATGGACTTGCGTTTAGCGAAGCAGGTGCGGAAACGTATGTGTAGGGACGAGGATAACGGAGACAGACAAAGAGTCGCTTGTCTGTCTTCATCATCCTTAACCGCCGACAGATTAGGTCAACATAGCCAAAGTACTCCGATGCACCCAAGCACGGAAACCTACATGTATGCTTTTCATGATGAAGGAGGAGAAGAAGATAGGGATAAGGATGATGCAGAAAGACAAGGATTCGGTTGTCTCTCTCGGCCATCCTTTCTCTATCTTTTTCTTTTTCTTCGGTTGCCGGCGAATGACTCTGCTGCAGGAGGATTTCCAACCCCTCTCCCTTCGTACAATGCCAACGCTCTCCCGCATCTCCAGCATCGCTCACTTATTCGCGGAAAATGATACTTAACCCTATGTCTGTCTTCATCATCCTTAACCCAATCTTTATCTTTGTCTTCCGTTCCCGGCGATGGACTCACGCTCAGCGTAATAGCTCAACATAGCGAAAGTACTGCGATGCACCCAAGCAGGGAAATGTACGTGTATGCCCTCCACAAAAATGTTTCCCCTCCATAAACAATGGAATTCTGACATACCTTGGGCTTTCACGATGAAGGAGGAGAAGAAGATAGGGATAAGGATGACGCAGAAAGACAAAGAGTCGCTTGTCTATCCCCGTCATCCTTTCTCTATCTTTTTCTTTCTCTTCAGTTGCCGTTGAATGACTGCTGCAAAGGGATTTCCAACCCCTCTTCCTTCGTATAATGTCAACGCGCTCCCCAATCACCAGCATCGCTCACTTATTTGCGCAAAATCATATAACAGCTGGAGCGACCATATCAGCCGCCATGCTCAGCGTTTATGTATTCTCTTAAGAGATAGACCATATATTCTTTTAGAAGCTCAAAACATCTATTTATTTGCTTTGGAAAGAGACCACAAAGTTTTTTTTTTAGAAGCTCAAAACGTCTATTTATTTTCTTTAGAATCAGACCACATATTTATTCTAAGAGCTCAAAAACTACTACAAATATCAGGACCCAAACTCTTCTTTTACATGCTTCAATTCCGATGAGCGTAATTTGTGTTTGTGAACCCTAACATAAGCCATTGCTTTGCGAAAACCATAAGAAGTATTACTCTTAAAGTCGTTTTATATGTAGGTATTAAATAAAAGTCGTTAAATGTGTTGCTATTAAATATGGCTTTAAGAGCTACCATGTCCATTTTCTCGTAGGGTTTTCTGGACAAAAGTAAAGGCTAGCAAAATTTGGCGGGTGCCTCTCTAGTGCAAGCGCTGATATCGGTCCATTGAAGATATTTCCCACGTCTTCTTTACATCTCCCAACTCCAACACGATCTCGCAGATTATCAAAAGGAAAATTAGATTTCCAAATCATATAAGTTAAAAACAAGCTCTGTTGGGAGAAGCAACTGACTACTCCGTGATCCTCTCAAACACCATTAATAGAAGGTCTCGCTGGAAAGATGTGCTTATAACTTTTGTGATTCTCATAAAGAGTGGTTGTTTGAGAAATTATGCTTCCTCCTTGGAAGAAGAATCAATATCTGTAAGAAATCCCCTCCCCCTCGTTTAGGCATCATAACGTGCTGCTTTTGATCAACAACAAGCTTAAATTTAAGTGGGCGCCACATGAGGGAGATGACACGCTGATGAAACTTGTTTGTAATTCCATCTAAACTCTGTAAAAGTTGTTTCTGCTCTCTGGGATTCGAGGGATCCCGTGGGCACTAGTCCACATCACTTGTACCTTTCTTTTGATTAATACAAGTATGGGAGAGTAGGCTAAGGACGAACTTCCTTTATTTAAAAAATAAACGCCGGAAAGCAAGTTTTTTCTCAAGAACTAAGAAAGGACCCCTAATTCATTGGGCCTTTATACAAGTGGCTAAAGTGATTGTTAGACGTCTATGCAAATTGGATGACTAGAGTTTGGACTTCCGTAAAAAATTGGGTCACTACTTTTTGGTGATTAATGAAAAGCTTGGGCACATGATTTTTGGTGAGCTAACGAATAGTGTGACTAGATCTTTGTGAGTATGAAAATGAGGAAAATGATTTGCATATCTTTGACAGTGGAGAAAGTAAATAAGGTGAGTAAAATTTGGGCATTTTGAGGAAATTAGTCTGAACAAAAATTGAACCCAAGAGCAAAGTTACACCACTCATTTTCGGCTTAATGTCTCGGCACTTGAGGCATCTTTTGGTGGTGCAAGAGATGTGAGACGTGATTGTATGTTCTTAGCACATTCATAGTGCGTTAGACCCTATATGAAGCCTTTGCACCATCCCAGAGCAAGGCCTCTTTTTATTTGCTTCAAAAGAAATGAATCATCATTTTTCTAGTAATGAAATTTACTAAACAAATGAACCAATGGTATAAAGTGGTGATGGATCATCTCCCACTCTTGCTTCAATTGAAAAAGGTGTTTACCATGGAAATGTGGGCTAGCAGCATCTGCTCACCCCTTAGGTCTTCACGTTTTATGGGCCGTTGAGGCCTCTTCTCTTTAGTTTTGAATCCTTCTTGCATTCTTGCATATCTATATTGCCCTTATGGTTGGATCGACATGAAGATAGATCTTAGAATAGTCGCATCTACCTTCCAATTTTGCTTCCTCACAAAATTAGTAGAGTTATCATGGAGGTGAGGCCTTGTTTGTGAATGGAAAAATCCCAGACATCAAAGAAACCATTGATTATGAGGTCAATCTCAACAAGAAGTGATGCTTGTCCTGGATGTGATTGCAGTGGGACATGATGTTTATGGCTATCTGGCACCCTCTCATAGAAATAAAAAAGTTGGTCCCATTATGGCAAATTCTTCATTGTGGAGTCTGGAACAACCTAAAGGTTAACAAAATTTGTTGGGTGCCTCCCTAGTGCAAGCACTGCTACCTGTCCATTGAAGATGTTTTTCACATCTTCTTTATTTGTCCCAACTCCAACAAGCTCTAGAAAATTGTCAGAAAGATAATTAGGCTTATGAAACATGTTAGTTGGAAACAAGATCTACTCGGAGAATCAATCGGCCGCTCTCGGAATCTCTGGAATGCCATCAAAGGGGAGGTCCTATGGAAGATCTGTCAGGATAGATGTGTTTATAACTTTGATGACGCCCCTGAAGAGTGATTGATATGGAAATTGTTGTTTTAGGTGGCAAAAAAATTGCTAGCCATAAGAAATCCCCCTACCCCTTGCTTTATTTAGGCATCATATAGTGCTACTTTTGATCAACAATAAGCTTAAACCAAAGTGGGATGGATATGAGGTTGATAAGAGGGTGATTAATCTTCTTTGTAATGCGATCTAAACCATGTAAAAGCTACATGTGCTCTTTGGGATTAGGGGGGATCCCATGGGAACTAGTCCCCTTCACTTGTAGCTCTCTTTTGATTAATACAGGTATGGGAGAGTGGGCTAAGGCCAAATTTCCTTTATTTTAAGAAATAAACTTGGGAAAGAAAGTTTTTGCTCAAGAAATAAGAAAGGCACCAAAGTTCTTGGGCCTTTATGCGCTTGGGGAAAGTGACCACTTCTTGACTAGCAGCATCTTCTCACCCTTTAGGTCTTCAAGTTTGATGGGACCTTGAGGCATCTTCTCTTTGGTTTTAAAGTGCTTGGTGTAGGATTTTATTCTTGTTGTTGCATTAGTCTTCGCTTGCAATCCTTCTTGAATTCGTGCATATCTATATTGCCCTTATGTTTGACTCGACATGATGAGGTAGATCTAATAAAAGTTGCATCTACCTTCCAATTTTTCTTTCTCACGAAATTATTACATACATCATGGAGGTGAGGTTTTGTCTACGAATGGCAATCTACGAAGTCAATATGCTTCGTGGATTTCTTCCATGTCCTAGGTTTTTTGTAGGTCGAGATGAACCTTACCCTTGAGGTATTAGAGATAATACCATATTGATTTTTGTTGGTAAATTTCTTATCTAAAAGCTTTGATCATCTTCAAGGCCCATACAATCCATTAGTGCCGCTTCTTTGGAGTGATCACACAAGTCTCGAGTACAAGGAGCACAGGCTACACTTATCTTATGCTCTATATTTGGCTCGTTGCTCTAGCTAAATATACTTTTCGAAATAGGGCATATTTGTTACTATTGAGCGATAAGCTATGGCCCGAGGTGGCTACCCATATTTTGCATTTTTTGACCCACATTCAGTAAATTAAATTGGCTACACTTTTCTTATGATCCATATTTGGCCCTTTGCTCTAGCTAGATAAGATTTTCAAAATAGGGCATATCTGTTATTATTGAGTGATAAGCGATGGCCCGAGGTTGCTACCCATATTTTGCATCTTCTGAGCCACATTCATTAAGTTACCCACTTCAACTAGATTACCAAGTCTATCTTGGCACAAAAATATAGTGGCTCCCTTCAATGAAATTTGGCCACTTTGATAGGTTTTCCTAAATTAAGGGGCCTACCTTCTAGGAGGTTTTTGCAAAAAGGTTTCTTGTCCTACTTGCTTCATAAAAGGATTGAATTAAATCAAAGAATTTGGCCCATCTTTGGCATGGAGGTGTATTTTCATAAAATAATAAATCATAACTTATAGCACAACATCACGTCTTGCATCCAAAATTAGGCACCCGGCTTTTAATCACTCATCCACAAGTAAGCAACTAATTGCATCATTTTTTCTATCCATAAACACGTCCAATGCCATCCCCAATCCAGAACACTCAACCAATCTCATGCTTTGGCAATTTGTTGGTGCAGTTGTTGATAATTCTTTATTGCGAGATAGTAGATAGTTACTATGTTGCTCTAGCTTTACTCGTTCACTCTATTTTCCATTGATCGAGAGCCAACTCTTGTTAGTGTTGAACTTTCATAACACACTGTTCAACGTCAGATAGGCAATCTCTTTCTCATCCTATAGGCATTATAGTGTAACAGCGCATGGATGACAGAACCTCTCATGTGTGACTATAGAACCATTGTATACGTGCTCCAAAACAGAATGACTTATATTAGGGTTCAGAAACACAAATTACGGTCATCGGAATGGACGCATGTACAAGAAGAGTTTGGGTCGGACTCTTTGTACTAGTTTTTGGGCTTGTAGAATAAATATGTGGCCTCATTCTAAAGAAAATAAATAGACTTTTTGAGCTTCTAGAGAAAAGAATATAAGGCCTCTTTGTAAGGAAAATAAATACACGTCTTGAGTTTCTATAAAAAAAATGTGGTCTATCTCTAAAACGAATACGTGAACGCTGAGCATGGCGGCTGATATGGTCGCTCGAGCTCTTATATAATTTTCCGCGAAGAAGTGAGCGATGTTGGTAATGGGGGAGCGCGTTGGCATTGTACGAAAGAAGACGGCTTGGAAATCCTCCTGTAGCCGAGTCATTCGCCCGCAACTGGAGAGAAAGAAAAAGATAAGGAGAAGAATGGCGGAGAAAGACGAGCGACTCTGTCGTTCTGCGTCATTCTTATCCCTATCTTAAACTACTCCTTCACCGTGAAAGCCCAAGGTATGTCAGAATTCCGTTGTTTATGGAGGGGAACTAATCTTTTCGGAGGGCATACATGTACGTTTCTGTGCTTGGGTGCATCGCAGTACTTTGGCTATGTTGACGTAATACGCTGAGGGTACGTCCGTCGCAGACGCTGCAATGCAATGCAGTAGTCGCCGGAAACTGAAGACAAAGATAAAGATAGGGTTAAGGATGATGAAGACAGACAGGCGACTCTTTGGCTGTCTTCGTCATCCTCATCTCTTTATATACGTTTCCGCACCTGCTTAGCCATCTTGACCTAAATCGGTGAATGCAAGTCCATCGCACAGGCTGCAATTGAATGCAATGCTTTGAGTTTGTTGACCTAAATTGCCTAGCATAAGTCCATCGCACAGGCTGCAATTGAATGCAATGCTTTGAGTTTGTCTTCACTGGCAGCTGAAGACAGACGAATGGGAAGCTATTCAGTGCATCATTCTTTTTTTTTTTTTTTGGTTTTCTCCAATGTTTTGCTATATAATGTATCCATAACCCTTGCTTGTTTATCTGATTGATATATCATATGGTTTATCATCTATTCTCAATTGTTCCGGTATTTATATAAGGTGTAAGTGTATATATATATATATATATATATATATATATATATATATATATATATATATATATATATATATATATATGTGTGTGTGTACAGATGTATGCATCTGTATATCTATAAACAAAAGACAGGGTATATATACCTGTATATCTAGACACGTATGTGATGTTCTTCTATAGCATTCTCATATATGCGACACTTACCGCTATTTTTTTCGTCACGTGTGCAAACATTCCTCATATTTCCTCATGTGGAATAGATATGATGCCTTTTCTTCGTAAGATGAAATATCTGAGAGATTACTTAGTAGCTAGAGGGATGACTGGAATAATATTGCTTACGTTTCTTACGTTTGAAAGAAATTGGAGAGTGAATTCTTGAATGGAAGTAATTGTATAAATAATTTATTACAAATATCAAAGTTTTAATATGATTACTAAAAGTGATTTTTTTCGGCTCATTTCACTTGTGAAAGTTGTCCTTTGCTAATTTCAATGAGAACATTTTCGTTTTGACTCTTTTATTGGCAATGAAAGGAAATCCAAACGATTTTCCATTTGAAAAGTTACTTTCTACTTTATTGCACGATAATCAACCTAAGAGGAATAATTGACGGGAGGAAATTCTGGTGAGTAAAATTCTACCAATGCTTTGCTGTCAATGAAGGCAAAGATGAGAAGAAGTGATTAAATTACACACAACTTTGTGAGGTTTCCAACGATAGTGATCATGTCCTCAATATTTATCTGAAGCTCTAAGGTAAAGATGAAAGAGATTAGAACGGTTGTTGCATACACTTCTACTTCTAACACCGAGTCTATTGGTCTTCTAAAAAACCAAGAATGGGAGTTTACAACACATCATCATTAGCATCCATAATCTCAATTGTTTATTACGTGGATAGTGATGCAAACAAACATACTACGTCATATAAGATTCTATTCACTTCACTTGAGTCCTTAGTGGGAGTACTAGCATATTAACCGATGATCAATGCTGACATTAATAATGATATGGTTTGCATTGAAAGCAATTTATGGTAGGTATATAGTTCTTGATGTCTCCAATTGTGTATGGAATATTGCGCATAACATGTATATAAGCTCATAAATTAAGGAACATATCGAAGATTCTATATATGGAATTCATGTTTCATAAACTTGTTGAAATGCTAGATTCTGGCATCATCGGCTTGACCATTCAATTTCTTTTAGTCTTCTATACCTATGGTATGCGCTCTGATAATGAAGAAAAACTTATCATAGTGTCGAATGGGAAAATCTTATGATAATCTAGGAATTGAGCATTTGTCGTGTTAGATTTGAGCATTTAAAATTCATGTGAGATCAAGTATTATTTTATACTTTCATATTTAGAAACATATTATGGCTATTGTGGAGAGCAAAAATAGATATCTCATGGAAATGTAAGATGTATGGGGATGAATCCAACATTACCTCATGGTTTCTAGTGGATCCTGATGTCTCTAGAAAAGACACCCGGGGCCTCATTTATGAGGAGGAGTAGATGCACTTCCCAAGATGCTCTGCTAAAGGGATATTCTCCTTAGGGAAGCATACCCTATAATATGCATGTGAAGAGAGACCCTTCACAAATGGAGAGTATAGGAAGGAGGAGTTCACAAGGTCTTAATGACTTGAAATTGCATCAATAGGTTCATTGAAATATAGAGATGATCACAGCAAGTGACAAAAAATAATTCACAAAAGACCCCACAGTAGCTCACCTATTGTCATTTGCCCATCCTTAAGGTTACCTAGTTAGTAGTGCTACTAGGAGGGCTCCCTTTCCACTGACAACACAAGAAGTTAGCAATCAAATAGTGAGATGGATGCCCAGGGTGTAATGCCAGTCATACACTCATAGATTGTATGCAACTTAAGATAATAAGAAAATCGAGAACGAGTGATGATTAAGCAAAACAAGAATTCAATGAACATTGAAGAATTAGGCCTATATGCCCTATAAAACACAACACTATATTAAGGAAAGAATGCAAAACACTTTCCAAATACACACGAAAAAATACCCCACATATAGTGATTATGTATCTTGATGGGAGAGATACAACAAGAGAATAATTACTACCACAAGAAACAAAAGATTTTCTTCATACAGAGAGGAAAAAAGCAACAAGTGCCAAAAGTGATAGTAGTGATTTATGTGATCCCCAAAACTAGTACTCAAAAATTGCTTCTATAGACACCAGTAAACCAAATCTTCGTGTCTAAACCAAATCTTTGTGTCTATAGAAGGAATTGTTGGCTCTCTCTGACTCTTGATAATCAAGAGTGAGAAGCTAATTTTGGTTCTTTGAGACTCTTGAATTATTGAGAGAGAGCCAAAATCAGCTTTCGCAACAGATTGGGCGTCTCAAAATGGTTTGAGTGGTAGCTTGGCCCAAGCTACCTACCTCTAGACAAAGTTACTCTACGGGCCTACCAACCCCTAGTGCACCTTATTTTAGAACTTCTCCGAGCTATTCCATACATCCACAAGTATTTACGAGGGCTACAATGGTAGCTTCTTTTCACATTAATATTTGTCTTCCAATCTTCAATAGGACTATTTTTACCATTGACGGTCTACCTAATTTTTTCCGTAAAACTAATATGTCCATCCCTTATAACTTGGGTTGCCCTACCTTCTGTTGCAAAAGGTGATGGGGGCGTCCTATTTATTTTGAAGAACAAAATGGGAGTAACTCAATTTTCGAGGTAGAGGATAAAAGTGGGTCACCTATATCTGAGAGCGAAAACAATGGTGGGTCACGGAGATTTTGTGTAGCAAACAAAAAGTAGGGTAGCTTTTTTTGATGGCGTTGCAAAATTGGGATGTCATCATTTAAGGCGACATGAATAAAAGGCGCCTAAGTTTTGGCAAATTTGGACATAGGGTGCATGGCTAACAAACTTGCGCCAAAATAGATGGTTAAGGCATGCAAAGGTATCCTTGGCCAAGTTGATCTTTAGAAACAAGAACGCGTTGACTTTAGTGGGATTCCAGAATTGGAAGAATCTTGATATTCAGACCTGTTTGTTTTTCGCGATCCCTATCTTCTCGAAAGGCTCGAATCTAGTGTTCTCCCTATGGAAGATTTGGAATAAAGTCAAAAGCTTCACAATAACAAGTAAAGATTGGAAGTGGGCGGCTGGTATCAGACAAAATGACTTTATCTAGTTTTCAATCCATGGCATCCGGATCCTGGAATCTTGGAACATTCAAAACGCTAAGAGACTATTGAACAAAGGCTTCAAAAAATGAAAACATCTCTAGAAACAAGACATCAACTAGTGGATAAACTTTGAGGATACTGATCCAAGCATCAATATTATCTATAAAGAATGGAATACTTTGCAAAGCAGACATCTTGCCTGGGACCCCTCGAAGGTTCGCCTTCTCATGGGAAAGAACACGTCGAGCCCTCCTCGTGCTAGATGACACAATAGTAATTTCCTAACAGAAATCCCAAACATCAAAGAAACCATTGCATATCAGGCCAAACTCAACAAGAAGTGGTGCGTGTCGTGGAGAGGATTGCAGTGGGACATGAAGCTCATGGCTATCTGACAACCTCTCATAGAAATCAAAAAGTCTATCCTCTTATGGCAAATTCTTGATCACAGAATCTAGACCAACCTAAATGCTAGTAGAATTTGTGTGGTGCCTCCCTTGGGCAAGCGATGCTACCGGTCCATTGAGGATCTTTCTCATATTTTCTTTACTTCTCCAAACTCCAAGAGGCTCTAGTAGATTAGCGAAAAGAAAATTAGATTTCCCAAACATATCAGTCAGAAACAAGCTCTCTTGGGAGAAGCGATCGAGTACTTTACATCTCTGTAGAACACCATCAGAGGGGAGATCATATGGAGGACCTAGCCCGAAAGATGTGCTTATGACGTTGGTGACTCCACCAAAGACTGTTTGATTGAGAAATTGTTGTTCTTGCTTGGCAAAGGAATCGAACACTATAAGAAAACGCCCCTCCACCGTTCAAGCATCATCAAGTGCTTCTTTTGATCAACAACAAGCTTAAAACCTAGTCGGTCCTGTATAAGGGTGATGAGAGGATGATTAACTTTCTTTATAATACCATCTAAACTCTGTAAAAGCTACCCATCCTTTATTGGATTTGGAGGATCCCATGGGCACTAGTCCTATTTCACTTGTACTTTCTTCTGATTCATACAAGTCCGGGAGAGTAGGGTAAGGTCAGACTTCCTTTCTTGAAAAAACTTCGGAAAGAGACGCCTAAATTTTTTGGTCTTTATGCAAGTGGACACAGAATGAAAAGCTTGGGTACATCATTTTTGGTGAGCTAACGAGTAGTGTGACTAGATCTTCCTAAAACAAAACTGAGAAAAATGATTTGGCTATCTTTGAATGTGAAGAAAGGAAATAAGGTGAGTAAAAATTTGGCATTTTGAGGAAATAAGTCTAACCAATGTTACACGTCTCATTTTTGTGTTAACTCATTTTGAGGAAAGTTACACGACTCATTTTTGTCTTAATATTTGAGGCAATTGCCTTTAGGTGGTGCAAGAGATGTGAAAGGTGACTGTATGTTCTTAGCACATCCATAGTGCTACAAGCCCCATATGAAGCCTTTGCACCATTCGAGACCAAGGTCTCTTTTTATTTTCTTCAAAAGAAATGATTCATCATTTTTCTACTAATGAACTTTAGTAAACAAATGAACCAATGGTATAAAGTGGTGATGGATCATCTCCCACTCTTTCTTCAATTGAAGAAGGCGTTCTTCATGGAAATCTTGACTAGCAGCATCTTCTCATCCTTTAGGTCTTCAAGTATGATGGGACTTTGAGGCATCTTCTCTTTGGTTTTCAAGTGTTTGGTGTAGGATTTTATTCTTGTTGTTGCAATGGTCCTGGCTTTGAATCCTTCTTGCATTCTTGCATATCTATATTGCGCTTATGTTTGGCTCGACATGATGAGATAGATCTAAGAATAGTTGCATCTACCTTCCAATTTTTCTTTCTTAGAAAGTTAGCATAGATAGCATGGAGGTGAGGCTTTGTCTGCGAATGGCAATCCACAAAGTCAATATCCTTGTTGGATTTCTTCCATGTCCTAGGTTTCTTGTAGGTCGAGATGGACCTTACCCTTAAGGTATAATGAGATAATAACGTATAAATGTTTGTTAGTAGATTTCTTAGCTAAAAGTTGTGATCATACAATTTATTAATGCCACTTGTTTGGATTCATCACACAACTCTTGAGTACACGGAGCATGGGGTACACTTATCTTATGCTACATATTTGGTTGCTTCCTCTATCGAGAAAAACTTTTTGAAATAGGGCATATTTGTTACTATTGAATGATAAGGTATGTCCTGAGGGGGATACCCATATGTTGCATCTTTTGACCACATTCATTAAATTACATGGGCTACACTTATCTTATGCTCCATATTTGGCTATTTTCTATAGCTAGATAATATTTTCGAAATAGGGCATATTTGTTACTATTGAGTGATAAGCTATGGCCAGAGGTTGCTATCCATATTTTGCATCTTTTGACCCACATTCATTAAATCACCCACCTCAACTAGATTACCAAATTTATCATGGAACAAGAATATAGTGGCTCTCGTCAATGTAATTTGGCCACTTTGATAGGCTTTTCTAAATTAAGGGGCCTACCTTCTAGGAGGTGTCTGCAAAACATTTCTTGTCTACTTGCTTCATAAAAGGATTGTATTACATCAAAGAATTTGGCCCATCTTTGTCATCCAAGTGTATTTACACAAAATAATAAATAATAACTTATTGCACACCATCAAGTGGTCCATCCAAAATTAGGCACCCGACTTTAAACTGTTCATCCACAAGTAGGCAACTAATTTCACCATTTTTTCTATCCATAAACACGTCCAATTTCATCCCCAATCTAGAACACAACCAATCTCATCCTTTGGTAATTTTTTGGTGTAGTAGTTGATAATTCTTTCGTATGAGATAGTAGATAGTTACTATGTTGCTCTAGCTTTACTCGCTCACTCTCTTTTCGATTGATCGAATCCCAACCCTTGTTGATGTTGAACTTTCACAACACACTGTTCACCTCAGATAGGCAATCTCTTGGTTTCATGGAATTTCCATTTCTACTGTCTTTCTTTTCTTCACATGGTAGCTGACTCAATACTAGGTTTCATGATGGTAGAAACTAATACGCTAGGCAACGTAAATAGAAATTGTTTAGTAAACATAGATGAAAAGCGTCAAGGATGGTTGATGAATATGTATGTATGTATGTTAGTTTATTTATGTATTATGTATGTATGCATGTGTATAATAATTTATGTGTGTATTAGGTATATATGCATGCGGATATTCATTTATGGACGTTGACTCTTTCTCATCCTATACGCATTATAGTGTAACATCGCATGGATGACAGAACCACTCATGTGTGACTATAGAACCATGGTTCATGTGCACCCATTTTTATGATTTTGTGATAAGGCAATTCTAAACGCCATTCTTGTAGTGAATCGGATCACATGCTTTTGCATCTCTTCAATAATGTTTAAGTTGGTTTGCAATGGAAAGAGGTTCTAATGGTGCACTCAACATGGTCAAATGGAAAACTACAAGAGGATTGAAAATAAGAACCGCATCAAGGTTGCTTGCATTAGCTAAATGTGGAAAATTTGTGGTTGCAACAAAACATATCCCAACAACCTAAACAATATTTCATAATCTATTTTAAAATAATACAGAGAACATTGTATATTCTTGCAGTATTACTTGAAACCATCCAGTTTATGCTCAACAAAGAATGTATGTAACACATTGTTTTCTTTATCCATGACAAAGAAAGAGAAAAGCCCTAAGTAGTCGTTTGGGAGCAGAACGATAAGCAAATATCTGTTGATAGGAGTCAAAACAAATATCATTCATAGATGCAAATGTTGAAAAGCGTAATCGACCATGAACATCTGTTGGTAGGAGTCAATGACTTCATCTTGATTTTGGGACATATGAATTATTTTCTTGGATAGGGCATAATTAATTTTCTTTGGATTTCTTGAAGAGGTCGGATCATAATCTTCCATGCTAGAGCTGCATCAGGATCTCAAATTCAACGAGCTTAAAGATCTTTTTTCCATTATACTTGTTCAATTTTCTCACAAAATTTTCAGAGGGGAAAACCCTACGAGAAAATGGACATGCAGCGCTTAAAGCCATATATAATAGCTACATATTTAACGAGTTTTAGATTTACAGTTTTTATGGTTTTCGGAAAGCAATGAATTATGTTAGGGTTCAAAAACACAAATTACGGTCATCGGAATTGAAGCATGTACAAGAAAAGTTTGGGTCCGGCTATTTGTACGAGTTTTTGGGCTTCTAGAATAAATATGTGGTCTCATTCTAAAGAAAATAATTAGACGTCTTGAGCTTCTAGGAAAATATGTGGCATATCTCTAAAAAAAATGCATTAACGCTGAGCATATGTGGTATATGGCTGCTGATATGGCGGTGATATGGGATATGGCGACTGATATATGTGGTATATGGCGGCTGATATGGTCGCTCGAGCTCTAATATGATTGTCCGCGGCGAAGTGAGCGATGCTGGTGATGGGGGAGCGCGTTGGCATTGTCCGAAAGAAGACCGGTTGGAAAACCCCGCGTAGCAGAGTCATTCGCCCGCAACTGAAGAAAAAGAAAAAGATAAGGAAAAGAATGCCGGAGAAACACAAGCGACTCTTTGTCTTTCTGCGTCATTCTTATCCCTATCTTCTTCTCCTCCTTCACCGTGAAAGCCCAAGTTATGTCGGAATTCCGTTGTTTGTGGACGGGAAATAATCTTTGTGGAGCGCATACATGTACGTTTCTGTGCTTGGGTGCATCGCAGTACTTTGGCTATGTTGACCCAATACGCTGAGGGTAAGTCCGTCGCAGAAACTGAAGACAAAGATAAAGATAGTGTTAAGGATGATGAAGACAGACAGGCGACTCTTTGGCTGTCTTCGGCATCCTCAACTCTACATATACGTTTCCGCACCTGCTTCGCTATCTGACCTAAATCGGTGAACGCAAGTCCATCGCACAGGCTGCAATTGAATGCAATGCTTTGAGTAAGTCCATCGCACACGCTGCAATGCACTGCGGTACTCACTGGCAGCTGAAGACAAAGAAAAAGATAAGGTTGCGGTTGATGGTAAGACTATATGTCAGAGAACTTATGCCTCGTACGGTTCTCTGACATATAGTCGAATCGGAAGATATATAATGTATCCATAACCTTTTGCTGGTTCATCTGTTTCATATATCATATGGTTTATCATCTATTCTCAATTGTTCTGCTATTTATATAAGGTTTAATATATATATATATATATATATATATATATATATATATATATATATATATATATATATATATATGACAACACGCGCGCGCACACACACACATATATATATATATGTATATATATATATATATATATATATATATATATATATATATATATATATATATATATATATATATATATACTCACACCTTATATATATACTCCAGCCATTGCTTGTACTAAATGCACTGAATATCTTCCGATTCGACTATATGTTAGAGAACCGTACGAGGCACAGGTTCTCTTCGTCTTCCAATACGCTGAGGGTAAGTTCTCTGATACCAGTACTTGAAGTTTGAGGTATATGGAAGCACACAAACAACACAAGGAAGAAAAAGAAGTTTCGATCGAAACACACAATAGTGAATGTATTACCACTAGAATGTACAAAGATAAGTAAGTTGTTATAGCTATAGGCATATATACAAGCTGAGGGCGAAAACCTTCTTAAGAGGGAAAAAAGTACCTCGATGGTCCTAGAGTGTTCAGAAACTTTGTGTTGACCTCCATAGCTCTAGAAATTTCCTTGCAATCCTCCATGTCGAATGCCTTCAATATCTGCCTTGTAGACTTTTGTTGAGAGATGAAAATCTTCCTTGGTTCCTGCCAGACTTCAAGACCTAAGCAATAATGCATTAAGCGCAAGTCTGTCATTTCAAATTTTGAACTGAGGGCATCTTCTGTTTGTTGAAGAAGAGCTTCATCATTTCCTGTAATCACAAGCTCATTTACATAGAGTACAATCACAATTGTATTCCCTCCTTTCTTTAGAACAAACAAGTTAGCATCAGAAGCACATCCTTTGAACCCTAGATCCGAGAGATACTTATCTATCCGCTGGTACGATGCTCTAGGGGCTTGTTTTAGCCCATACAATGCCTTCTTCAGCTTACATACCTTGTTCTCTGAATGGGGAGCCTCAAACCATGGTGGTTGAGACACATATACCTCCTCCTTGAGGTCTCCATTCAGGAATGCTGATTTGACATCCATGTCATAGACTGGACAACGCTTATGTGCAGCCACAGCTAGTACTACTCGGATAGTAGTCATTCTTGTAGTCGGGGCAAATGATTCACAAAAGTCAATGCCTTCA
This sequence comes from Ceratopteris richardii, assembly GCA_020310875.1. NCBI lineage: Eukaryota > Viridiplantae > Streptophyta > Polypodiopsida > Polypodiales > Pteridaceae > Ceratopteris > Ceratopteris richardii. Next base: position 172,531 of record MU260558.1, read on the forward strand.
ACTTGTGAGTAGCCTTGTGCAACAAGTCTTGCTTTATATTTTTCTAGAGTACCATCAGCCTTGTACTTTAGCTTCCAAACCCACTTGGTGCCAATGACTTTACGCTTAGGAGGTCCATCCACCAACTCCCAAATTCCATTCTTCATGATATTGTTGTATTCTGTTTGCATGGTAGCCCTCTAATTTGGATCATGGAGTGCCTCTTCTAGATTGCTTGGTTCCTTCACTTCTTCTTGAATGAGGTCAGCCATCAAGGCTATGTTTACAATATGGGCGCTTGCCCGTCTCTGTTCCTCTATTCTCTGTGTTCGCCTCCGTCCATCTCCAACCTGTTCTAGTGACTCTGGGATGGGGTTTGCAGAACAATGGAGCTGCCTCACCCATCATGGCAATGGCTTTTCCACTTGGGTTTTGGGAGGTTGGTGACTTTCAGACTCATCATCTGAAGATGATGCTTCCTTCTCTTGTGTAGAAGGGTGTAGAGGAGGTACTGGGGTATCCACTTTTATAGAAAACAAACGCTTCCAGTACGTCGCCTACTCAAGGGGGGTTCTCTTTATGGAAGTATACCCTTTAACATTTCTGTGAGCAGGTAGATAAAACGGATTGCACAAAGTAGTGAATGCTTCAGAAAATATGAACAATATGTGACCAAGGAAGACCATACACTTTTTGATCCGAATCGGATGATTACAAAGTTGGGCAGAGAACTCAGAACAATACAAAAGGTAGTATTTCTCAAGAGAATAGAGATTAATCAACACACTAACTCACAGAAAAAATAACGCCAAGCTACTCTCTTACATTATAGTGCTCATAGCCCTTCACTGTGAAGCCTACCCTCTGTATACACAACAGAGTAGCTCCCACAGTAGACTTGAAACCACCAAGTGCAAGAGAGGTCTTCTACACGTATACGCGGACCACTGTATCTCTAAAACTTGTACATATACTCCTGTGTGTGTCGTCGTCCGTCGTAGCCGTAGTCCCAAATGAGCACAATTCCTTTGATTTTATAGGCTCTAATAGGCCAAGAGAGCCTTGCTGAATCTTCACGTCCATTGATCACGCGCCGGTTAACCACCCAAAATTGGAGGGGTAGGTCAATTATTCCCTTGATTTGAATTGGATCCCCAAAGATAGGTAGTCGCCGTGAATGGTTGGCGGCCACTTTTACTCTCTACAATACACTTTTACTTTTACCAACTCATTTTTACCTCTTCATCCAGTTCTGACAATCCAACGAAGCCGATTGGTCCATCTGCTTATCCAATCGTGGTGTCCCTCCACTGTCTCACCTTGCGGCAATCTTCTAGAGATAACTGGCTCCATATTCCAGAGTCTTGCTCTTTTCAGGGTCAATATTTCGTCAAACCAAATATTCCAAGGATCCCAAATTGCACCTTTCTATGTTAAAATTACGGAGCTCTGCATGTTCCTCAAACAATTACTAAGAATTTAAATGACATAGATTCAGCTTCTTTCTCTTCTTCGGGAGATCTTCTGTGGTTTGGTCTGTTGAGCCTCCTCGGGCATATGTGTGGGTGTATGTGTGTGAAGTTGTGTGAGTGTGTGTGGAATTGTGTGTGAGTGGAAGTGTATGTGTGATTACGTGTGTGCGCTAAGCTTGTGTGTGTGCTTTATGTGAGTGATTATGTGTGTGAGGGTGTGTGCGAGGGGAGGGGGTTGGCGCATGGAGGGAGTGAGGGAGGGGGTTTGTGGTGAGGGGAGGGGAGGGGGGTGGTGGGGGTTTGTGGTGAGGGGAGGGAGGGGGGGTGGTGGGGGTTTGTGGTGAGGGGAGGGGAGGGAGGTGGCGGGGGTTAGTAGTGACGCGAGGGGGAAGGTTTGGCGCATGGAGGGAGTGAGGGAGGGGGTTTGTGGTGAGGGGAGGGGAGGGGGGTGGTGGGGGTTTGTGGTGAGGGGAGGGGAGGGAGGTGGCGGGGGTTAGTAGTGAGGCGAGGGGGAAGGTTTGGCGCATGGACGGAGTGAGGGAGGGGGTTTGTGGTGAGGGGAGGGGAGGGGGGTGGTGGGGGTTTGTGGTGAGGGGAGGGGAGGGGGCTGGTGGGGGTTTGTGGTGAGGGGAGGGGAGGGAGGTGCCGGGGGTTAGTGGTGAGGCGAGGGGGGAGGTTTGGCGCATGGAGGGAGTGAGGGAGGGGGTTTGCGGTGAGGGGAGGGGAGGGGGGTGGTGGGGGTTTGTGGTGAGGGGAGGGGAGGGAGGTGGCGAGGGTTTGTGGTGAGGCGAGGAGAGGGAGGTGGTGGGGGTTAGTGGTGAGGCGAGGGGGAAGGTTTGGCGCATGGAGGGAGTGAGGGAGGGGGTTTGTGGTGAGGGGAGGGGAGGGGGGTGGTGGGGATTTGCGGTGAGGGGAGGGGAGGGAGGTGGCGGGGGTTTGTGGTGAGGGGAGGAGAGGGAGGCGGTGGGGGTTAGTGGTGAGGCGAGGGGGAAGGTTTGGCGCATGGAGGGAGTGAGGGAGGGCGTTTGTGGTGAGGGGAGGGGAGGGGGGTGGTGGGGGTTTGTGGTGAGGGGAGGGGAGGGAGGTGGCGGGGGTTTGTGGTGAGGGGAGGAGAGGGAGGCGGTGGGGGTTAGTGGTGAGGCGAGGGGGAAGGTTTGGCGCATGGAGGGAGTGAGGGAGGGGGTTTGTGGTGAGGGGAGGGGAGGGAGGTGGCGGAGTTTGTGGTGAGGGGAGGGGAGGGAGGTGGCGGGGGTTAGTGGTGAGGGGAGGGGAGGGGGTTGGCGGGGGTTTGAGGTGAGGGGAGGGGAGGGAGGTGGCGGGGGTTAGTGGTGAGGCGAGGGGGAAGGTTTGGCGCATGGAGGGAGTGAGGGAGGGGGTTTGTGGTGAGGGGAGGGGAGGGGGGTGGTGGGGGTTTGTGGTGAGGGGAGGGGAGGGGGGTGGTGGGGGTTTGTGGTGAGGGGAGGGGAGGGAGGTGGCGGGGGTTAGTGGTGAGGCGAGGGGGGAGGTTTGGCGCATGGAGGGAGTGAGGGAGGGGGTTTGTGGTGAGGGGAGGGGAGGGAGGTGGGGAGGTGGTGGGGGTTAGTGGTGAGGCGAGGGGGAAGGTTTGGCGCATGGAGGGAGTGAGGGAGGGGGTTTGTGGTGAGGGGAGGGGAGGGGGGTGGTGGGGGTTTGTGGTGAGGGGAGGGGAGGGAGGTGGCAGGGGTTTGTGGTGAGGGGAGGAGAGGGAGGCGGTGGGGGTTAGTGGTGAGGCGAGGGGGAAGGTTTGGCGCATGGAGGGGGTGAGGGGAGGGGGTTTGTGGTGAGGGGAGGGGAGGGAGGTGGTGGGGGTTAGTGGTGAGGCGAGGGTGGAGGTTTGGCGCATGGAGGGAGTGAGGGAGGGGGTTTGTGGTGAGGGGAGAGGAGGGAGGTGGCGGGAGTTTGTGGTGAGGGGAGGGGAGGGAGGTGGCGGGGGTTAGTGGTGAGGGGAGGGGAGGGGGTTGGCGGGGGTTTGAGGTGAGGGGAGGGGAGGAGAGAGAGGGAAGGGGAGATAGAGAGGAAGAGAGAGAGGCATATGGAGGCTCTACAGACCCCCACATCAAGCCTTTGCACCGTCCCTGGTGCAATTTCTTCCTTATTATGCTTATTCTGTTGAGATCTTAGTAAAGTGCAATTACTGAGAAAAACATGATATGTACAAGGGGTGTAATGCTTCTATTTTGACTTAGGATAGATACTTCTTCACCCTGGAGATGTTAACCAGGGGAATCCTTTTACCCTGCAGATCTTCCAGATGCACAGCGCCATGTGGCAATACTTTGATTACCTTATAAGGTCCTGCCCATTTGGGTGCCAATTTAGTTGAAATTGCTGGGACCTGATGCACTAAAACCATGGACCCTTCTTGAACTTCATTCGATCTCAGATACCTGTCATGCAGTCTTTTGCGCTCTTCTTGTGTTACCTGAAGTTTTTGCATTGCTCCTTCTCTGTATTCTTCTAATGCCACCAATCTCTGAATGGGGGTTTCAATTCCAACGGTTTTTGATTCCTATTTCCTTTCTGATAATGAACTCAAATGGTGCCAATGCCTCTTTTCCATAAACTAAAACGAAATGGAGTTTCGCCTGTGGTTCCCCTCTTCGTGGTTCTGAAAGCCCAAATTGCACCAATTAGTGCTAGTGGCCAAGAGCTTTGATGATCAAAAGATAATTTGCGAAGTAGTCCAATCAAAATCTTATTGGAACTCTCTGCTTGGCCATTTGCCCTTGGGTAATAGGCACAAGATTTTTATGGAAGATTTTGTACCTGTCAAATATAAACTGGAGCAATTGATTTACAAAATGTGTGCCCCTATCACTAGTAATTTCCAGTGGGCAACCAAATCTTGAGAAAATTCGTTTATACATAAATTTAGCTACTGTTAAAGCCGTGCAGTCCACAGTGGCTTTAGCCTCTATCCATTTAGTAGCATAGCATGTGGCCATCAAAATATACTTTTTACCTCCTGGTTGCCCAGTTGGGCTAATTGGCCCTATGAAATCAAGACCCCATCGTTCAAATGGGAGCCATCCTGTAGATATGACCAATGGTTGGAAATTCAATCTGGTTGGCGCGGGAGCACACCTCTGGCAGATGTGGCATTCTTTGGCGAACTTGATTGCATCTTTGAAAATATGAGGCCACCATAAACCTTTGTGGATGATTCTATGAGCCAATTCTTCCCCCTTGAGATGTCCTTCACTGTGTGCAGCTTCTAGCAAAAGATTTACCTCCTCCGGATAGACACATCTTCTCAGTATATCATCTTGACAGTATTTATATAAATTTCCGTTTATAAGAGAATATGCTTTGGTTTTCAAGAGCAATCTTCTCTTTTCTACAGGTGTCAAGTGTTCTGGGATTTTTCCAGTAGTGAGAACATGAAGAATTTCATCATACCAACCAATTCGAACTGTTACTAGAAAAAGATTGCTATCCACCAATTCGTCATCAATACCTGTTGCCTTTTCGCTCATTGCCGTCCTGGACACTTGATCTGCCATGTAGTGCTCTTTTTCCTGGCTTAATATGAATATCAAAATTAAATTCTTGAAATAGGAGTAACCATCGCCAAATCCTTCCAGCTACTCTGGGCTTGTTAATCAGGTACTTCAAAGGTTGATGATCAGTTATGACAATAAAAATGCACACCTAAGAGGTAATGCCGGAATTTTTTGAAGAGCGAACACGATAGCCAAACCTTCCCTTTCAGTAGTGCTGTAGTTCCTCTCTGCTTTGGTAAGCAATCTGCTAGCATAAACGATAGGTTGGTCTATCTTCTGTGATGATGGTTGAGCCAAGACTGCTCCAACTGCATGAAGACTGGCATCTGTATGTACATGGAACTCTAATGACCAATTAGGAACAGTTAAAAGAGGAGCAGTACATAGCCTCAATTTTAATTCGCAAAATGCTTTCTCAGCTTTAGGAGTCCATGAGAAAGGGACGTTCTTACTTGTAAGCCTGGACAAAGGCTTAGCTATTTCTGAATACATTCTGATAAATCGTCTATGATATCCTGCATGGCCCAAGAAACTTTGCACTTCCTTTGGGCTTTGTGGAATTGGCATGGAAAGCATAGCAGTGATTTTTGCCGGATCAACCGTTATCCCTTCAACTGATACTATGTGGCCCAGGAGAGTACCTTTGGTCACCAAAAAATGACATTTAGCAGGATTCAACTTCAAACCTGTTTTGAGACACTGCTCAAAGATTTCCTTTAGATTATCCAAATGATTATTGAAATCTTGAACTATTGCCCTCTTGTCTATTCCTGAAAATACTGAAAAATCATCCATAAAAATGCGCAGAAATGAGATTAACCATTTCCCTAGTATGAGGTACATAGTCCTATTGAAGGATGCTGGTGCATTCTTCAAGCCAAAAGCCATACGGGTATAAACATATGTGCCCCATGGTGTAACAAAAAGCCGTCTTGTCTCTATCTTCAGGATGAATGGCTATCTCATTGTAGCCACTGAATCCATCAAGAAAACTATATAAAGAGTGTCCAGCTACTTCTTCAAGCACCTGCTCTGTGAATGGTTGGGGAAAGCCATCTTGAATAGTTACCTTATTCAAGGCACGAAAATCAACACATACTCTTATTTTGCCGTTTTTCTTTGGTACAATGACCATGGAAGAAAGCCACCGTGAGTGTTCTACTGGAACAATAATACCTGCCTCTTCCAATTTGTGATTTCTAGCTTTACTTGCCTCTGCATACTTTGGATTAAGTCAGTAAGGCCTACTCCTTGCAGGTGAAGCTCCTTCCACTAAGGGTATTCGGTGTAATCCAAGCTCCTCAGGTATCCCTGTTAAGTCTTTATAGGACCATGCAAAGACGCTTTTATAGGTAAAAAGTAGGGAAGTTACCTTCTGCAATAAAGGCGGATAGTGCCATAACCAAGCAGCCAAGTGAACCATCTGAGGATTCTCTTCATCTCCAAGATTTACTTCTTGAACAAACTTTTCAGAATTGGACTCACTTGAAAGTTCATCTCCACTGTATGCAGGAGCAGAGTTCAATTTATGATCCACAATTTGTTCCTTGATCCATCCTAAGCGTATATTTGAGAATGGAAGTTCTTGAAGGTCGCAATTATCTTCCCCAGATGCAGGCACCACTTTGTCTCTTTCTGGTCCTGCAAGCATAAAATCATCTGATTCCTCATGTTTACCTGCCTTTTCCCTACATACCTTCTTAGTGGCGCTCAGTGTTGAATTTTGATTCTCTAATTCAATTGGAGATTTCTGTCCTTCCGGAGGTGCCTGCAAAAAATACGCTTGATTTCCTTGCTTACTTTTTCTATTTCGTTCAAGTGAAGAACATCAGTTTCTCCCTCTTTCCGTCCTCCTTGTTTTGCTTCTGCAAAATCTTCATTTACCTCACATATGTCCACTGTGCAGCATTCTGCACTTCCCATCATCCAACTTAATAGGGCATCATCTTCTAAAGGCATTACCTGAGTTTCCATTGCATATCCAGTAGCCTTGTTGATGTCTGATCCTTCTTCCAAATGTATCTGTAATTGATTGTTATTACATGTGGAAATCCATAACTTGTTCTTTCCCCAATCCTGTAGAGCCTTTGCTTGCCTTAACCAAGGCCTTCCCAAGAGTAGAGGGTATGAGGTCCTCCTGAGCCAGGGCAATAACAACAAAGTCTAAAACAAAATGACAACCCTGCACTATCATAAGTACCTTTTCAACAATGCCCACTGGTGCAACCCGACGTTGATCTGCTAAGGTGACTGTGAAGGGTGCTGCCTTTGTGGGATTGAGCCTTAGTTTCTTCATAGTGAAATCAGGCATCAAATTGATGCCGGAACCTCCATCTATAATAACACCTGCTAGAGCTTCATCTTTGATTAAAACAGATAATCTTGAGCTCTGATAATCAGCCAAGGTGCAAGGAGGAAAGTCCACCATAAAACCATCTATGCTAGGAGGTGGGCACAAGCATGCAGAATGTATAATCTTCAGCAGATCACTTCTTACTTTAGGATCTATCTTTATGAGTTGATACAGGCTAATCTTATGATGAATACCTTTCAAAATTTCTTCAATGTCCACTTCTTGCTTGCCTTCAGAAGTACTCGTTGGTTGATCTTTTAGCAAAGTAGTTGCCCTCTCATAAGCTTCTTCCATTTCTTCTTGGTCCTTCCATCCCACCTTCTTTTCTACAACTCTATCTTTGAGTCCTTGTTGTTCCTCCTTTTGGGCTACTGCCGCTTGCCTGGCTCTGGTCATCATTGGCATGGATGAAGATGAAACAACATAAGATTGAGCTGTCATAACCTTCTACAGGTGGGGAGACTGCAATCATGTGAATAGGAGCCGGACGACCTCTTGGGCAATCTCTGGTGTAGTGATCCTTAGCATCTGGACAGTGTTGACAAGGGGGTGCGTCCTCTGGAAGAGAACACCCTGTTCTGCATATGGCCATACTCCCCACAACGGTAACACATTAGAGGCCTATTGTATCTAGGCCGAGTTGGGCGGGTCTCTTCTCTATTAGGTGCATTAGCAGTGCTAGCATAATACGAGTCTACACCTTGATGGTTACTTCGCTGTTGTGCCCCCTTAAGGTAGTGGCAGTCTCTTGCCTCATGACCCTCTTTGCCACAGAACTGACAACTGACTCTGTTAGGACAATTTACATTGGAATGTCCATTATTATTACATATTGTACACCAAACCTGTCTTCGTATGTCCTGGGTAGTCCGCAAGTCTTCAAGCTCATGCCTAAGTTGAGACACTTCATCCATATTATGAGTTGAGAGTGGCGGTATGACCTTTTCTTCTTGGCGACTTTGCTGCATCCTTAAGGCTTCCAACTCCTTCCTGAGTTGCCCGATCGGATCCAAATCGGATGCATAATTTGGTTGAGATTCTACTTCAAAATGTATTCTAGCCTCCTCAATTCGTGATGCAGTTGCCACAAAATCGTCAAGTGTTGCATCCAGTCTGAGGGATTCCCGAAGCTTTTGTTGAGATGACTTAGGCAGAGCCTTCTCAATCCATTTTTTGACTAAAAAATCACCTGGAGCATGAGGCAAATGAGAAACAAGTGCTTTAGTTCTTGTGTGTAATTCATGGAAGGATTCACCTGCTCGTAATTTTAGGTTCTCTAGCTGATCTAGAGCTCGTTCTGAGGAAGTCGCTTGGTCGAAATGTCCGCGAGAATGCCGCTTTTAGTGCCTCCCACGTAGTGAAGTGCCCATCAGCATACTGGCTATACCATTTGTCCGCAAGGCCTTCCAATGTAGATGGAAAGAGCACCAACATTGCATCCTCCCGGTTCTGCAATCCTCTTCCACGACATAATGAGACGAATCTCCTCACGTGGTCATCATGCATCTTCATAAGCCAATCCTTTAAATGTAGGAAACTTGATGTTCAACCTAGAGAGTAAATGGGAAAGATCCTCCATTGGTGCCGGCGCTTCTTCTGAAGTATCTTAGGAAAAAATCTAAGGTTCTCCTATGCTTCTCTTTTGATAATGGTGTTACTCCCAAATCAATGGATAGATTCAAGGATGGTGGAGGAGAGGTAGGCTCAACATGGTTGTAGTTATTTCTAACTTGTTGAGACGCTTCCGTTCACGATGAGACTCCTTGTCCGTCCGCGTATGGGTCATGTAACTACTCGCAAATACAATAGGGCGACAAGCCTCTCACAGAAATGCAATGTCCCACCGGGTGTGCCAAACTGTAGAGGAGGTACTCGGGTATCCACTTTTATAGAAAACAAACGCTTCCAGTACGTCGCCTACTCAAGGGGGGTTCTCTTTATGGAAGTATACCCTTTAACATTTCTGTGAGCAGGTAGATAAAACGGATTGCACAAAGTAGTGAATGCTTCATAAAATATGAACAATATGTGACCAAGGAAGACCATACACTTTTTGATCCGAATCGGATGATTACAAAGTTGGGCAGAGAACTCAGAACAATACAAATGGTAGTATTTCTCAAGAGAATAGAGATTAATCAACACACTAACTCACAGAAAAAATAACGCCAAGCTACTCTCTTACATTATAGTGCTCATAGCCCTTCACTGTGAAGCCTACCCTTTGTATACACAACAGAGTAGCTCCCACAGTAGACTTGAAACCACAAAGTGCAAGAGAGGTCTTCTACACGTATACGCGGACCACTGTATCTCTAAAACTTGTACATATACTCCTGTGTGTGTGGTCGTCCGTCGTAGCCGTAGTCCCAAATGAGCACAATTCCTTTGATTTTAGGCTCTAATAGGCCAAGAGAGCCTTGCTGAATCTTCACGTCCATTGATCACGCGCCGGTTAACCACCCAAAATTGGAGGGGTAGGTCAATTATTCCCTTGATTTGAATTGGATCCCCAAAGATAGGTAGTCGCCCTGAATGGTTGGCGGCCACTTTTACTCTCTACAATACACTTTTACTTTTACCAACTCATTTTTACCTCTTCATCCAGTTCTGACAATCCAACGAAGCCGATTGGTCCATCTGCTTATCCAATCGTGGTGTCCCTCCACTGTCTCACCTTGCGGCAATCTTCTAGAGATAACTGGCTCCATATTCCAGAGTCTTGCTCTTTTCAGGGTCAATATTTCGTCAAACCAAATATTCCAAGGATCCCAAATTGCACTTTTCTATGTTAAAATTACGGAGCTCTGCATGTTCCTCAAACAATTACTAAGAATTTAAATGACATAGATTCAGCTTCTTTCTCTTCTTTGGGAGATCTTCTGTGGTTTGGTCTATTGAGCCTCCTCGGGCATATGTGTGGGTGTATGTGTGTGAAGTTGTGTGAGTGTGTGTGGAATTGGTGTGAGTGGAAGTGTATGTGTGATTACGTGTGTGCGCTAAGCTTGTGTGTGTGCTTTATGTGAGTGATTATGTGTGTGAGGGTGTGTGCGAGGGGAGGGGTTGGCGCATGGAGGGAGTGAGGGAGGGGGTTTGTGGTGAGGGGAGGGGAGGGGGTGGTGGGGGTTTGTGGTGAGGGCAGGGGGGGGGGTGGTGGGTTTGTGGTGAGGGGAGGGGAGGGAGGTGGCGGGGGTTAGTAGTGAGGCGAGGGGGAAGGTTTGGCGCATGGAGGGAGTGAGGGAGGGGGTTTGTGGTGAGGGGAGGGGAGCGGGGTGGTGGGGTTTGTGGTGAGGGGAGGGGAGGGGGGTGTGGGGGTTTGTGGTGAGGGGAGGGGAGGGAGGTGGCGGGGGTTAGTAGTGAGGCGAGGGGGAAGGTTTGGCGCATGGAGGGAGTGAGGGAGGGGGTTTGTGGTGAGGGGAGGGGAGGGGGGTGGTGGGGGTTTGTGGTGAGGGGAGGGGAGGGGGGTGGTGGGGGTTTGTGGTGAGGGGAGGGGAGGGAGGTGGCGGGGGTTAGTGGTGAGGCGAGGGGGGAGGTTTGGCGCATGGAGGGAGTGAGGGAGGGGGTTTGCGGTGAGGGGAGGGGAGGGGGGTGGTGGGGGTTTGTGGTGAGGGAGGGGAGGGAGGTGGCGAGGGTTTGTGGTGAGGCGAGGAGAGGGAGGTGGTGGGGGTTAGTGGTGAGGCGAGGGGGAAGGTTTGGCGCATGGAGGGAGTGAGGGAGGGGGTTTGTGGTGAGGGGAGGGAGGGGGTGGTGGGGGTTTGCGGTGAGGGGAGGGGAGGGAGGTGGCGGGGTTTGTGGTGAGGGGAGGAGAGGGAGGCAGTGGGGGTTAGTGGTGAGGCGAGGGGGAAGGTTTGGCGCATGGAGGGAGTGAGGGAGGGGGTTTGTGGTGAGGGGAGGGGAGGGGGTGGTGGGGGTTTGTGGTGAGGGGAGGGGAGGGAGGTGGCGGGGGTTTGTGGTGAGGGGAGGAGAGGGAGGCGGTGGGGGTTAGTGGTGAGGCGAGGGGAAGGTTTGGCGCATGGAGGGAGTGAGGGAGGGGGTTTGTGGTGAGGGGAGGGGAGGAGGTGGCGGGAGTTTGTGGTGAGGGAGGGGAGGGAGGTGGCGGGGCTAGTGGTGAGGGGAGGGG